>JAODOY010025104.1:11970-23689 GCA_025399855.1 Forbesichthys papilliferus | reverse complement strand
AGCATTAAATAACCCAATCCACGACAAACCTCCCAGAACCTCCAATACTGAATCCTCGACCAGTAAACACAAAGAATCTTTTGTGAAACACTTCTGCATCATGGCCAAACAATTATGTAATCTCACCTCCAATACACACTCAAACCAACAAAACACTTAGTTCGACATAGTTCATATACATACATACATACGATTGACCATAACTCACTCAGAAATTGTTATTTATATCACACTGATCTACTGTAAGAAACACTAGGAACAAGGAGCATTACATAAAATATTAACTTTTATTAGTAAAATTTGAATTATTTAAAATTTGAATCATTTATTATTATTAAATTTCATAATGGAATAAAGGGTGGGAATAAAAATAACACCTTTTCACTTAATAATAATAAAAAGCATATCCTACAATCTGTAACAAGAATGAATCATCATGAAGCAATTTGTCATCCATTTTTGGCTGTTTGGTACCAGTATAGTGTTTTGCCAGTAGTGGAATATGAATGAGAAAATAGTTAATGGATTTTGGAGAATGTGGTCAGTGAATGCATTTTGTGTAAAAGCACTGAAATACTATCCACTGTTTAGTCCACATAGACGGATGGTGTTGGCTCTGTGGAGTTTTCCCAAAGTGGACTCAGTTTTGAATAATGCATCCCACTAGCGACCGGGAAAAACTGTAATTTTTTTTCATTCTTGATAAGACCCTCCATTAGCATTCCACCGAAAATAGCTCTCAAATGTAAAGGCCAATATAATAAACAATATAATTTACTCAGTTCATGAAAGTGCACAGTCTACGCATGTTGTCCTGCCCTAACAAGTGTAAACAAGGCTGACACCGGAGATTCAGGAAGATGTCAATAAAAGGTATAGTCAGCTATTGAGAGCTAAATGTAAAATTCAACAAATGTCTCCTTGCATTTTGCTATCTTACCATTTTCTCTGCGTGTTGAAAAAATTATCCAACACTTCTACACAGCCCTGGCTCCACATTGTAACATAACAAAGTGGCAAACATCGCTTGTATCAACAAAGCACAATGTTTTGCTTCACAATGCATTTCGATGTGCGAGGCAGCTCCGCGGAGGTCCGCGGACGATACTGTTTAGATTTGAGGTCTAAGGTAGCAAAAATGACCCTGCCTTAAAGCTTAGACATGTGCACACACCGCCACATATCAAATAGACCACGAACTAGTTTAGAAGGTCTAGAACTATTTGTCATGTCAATACTTCACTGGATTGTTTTGTTATATTGTGTTTTACATACAGCGTTTTCCCCCACAGACTTGAAAGCATGCAATTTCATTTTTATAAATAGAGTTGCTGTATGGACAAAAAAAAATCCCCAAAATGTCTCCGTGTATGTGTGGACTAGGCACTAGTGTTGTTCCTGTCTCCAGCCTTTTCCTCGAGGCACTGTTCCCTCCCCTTATTTCATGGCCTGGTGTTGATTTGTGTCCGTGTCTTCCCATCCCTGCCCTAGTGTTAATGGTCTCCCAGGTGTTAACCATTCCAATCAACCCCTATGTATATAGTTTGTGTGTTTACCTTCGTTCTGTGCTAGTTCATGTCAAGCCCTTTATCACATTGCAGTCTTAAAGGGCTGTACAGCTTATGGGTGTGTTCAGTGGTCCTAATCCTAGTGGTAAATGGTAAATGGTAAATTTAACCCTAGTGTAGCCGCATATTTAAGTATTTTTGAGTTTAAGTCATATTCACTATTAATAGCATTACCAAATGTTGCTTTTATTACATCATACTTAAATGTATGCCTTCTCATTCTGATATGAAATGCATTATATTCTAAAATAGAATATGTTGACACATTACGGACATATCCTTAAATTGAACAGTGCGCTATGCACCGACAGAAGTGGTTCTAGAGCCACGCTCGTTCTACTGTCATATTGTGCATCTGTACTGCTGAAACACAACAGTCTACAGCAGTAAATTAGCCATGTGAGTGTTGTTCAACCCATAGCCTATATGAACAGACCATCTCCTACCAAAAACATATGAATTAATTTGAATTAATGAATTAAAAACCCCATGGAAAAAAAAAGGGAAGTAACCTTGGGAAAGGACCACCGAGGAAGGAATCCACCACTCCAGGACGGTTAAGATGCTGTTTATAGTTGTCGATAGGCAAACAAGATTTAGCAATAATACTTATGCCGCATTTAAGAACTAACACATTGTGGAAATGTAACACGTTTTGTAATTTAGTTAATTGAGTGGTCCGTCAATTGTAGCATTGACAGACGCCACAGGAGACCTGTCCCAGGTCTGAGGAAGTTCATCAAGTCTATTAGCAGGTTGTGTTTCTGTCTGTCCTGTGGAGTACGTCTCTGTCTGTAGGATCTACTGCCTCTTTACTATTCCTCTGCCTCCTGTGACTGGGCTCTGTGCGCACATCTCAACCCTGACACCTTGTCGTGTTAGCCGGTGGCCCTGTTCTCAATTTGGTTGCACATTTGGTGAGAAATAAATGTACTCTCACGTTTTATATCATACAGGCATATAAGTATTGTAGAGTTCACTTCAGAGAAAAGACAAACCAGTTTGAGGAATACAGGAAATCCACCTCCAGTGTTATCTTTTTAAAAACTTTAAAACCTGCTTTTAACGTGTAATATCTTGTTTTGTATTGCTTATTTCATTTTTTTACCATGCATTCTATCTGTTTTATTATGTGACGCACCTATGTAATGTAATCTTCACTGTAAAGCAACTCCTGAATGAAAGGTGCTGAACAAATAAAGCTCCTAGTTATTATTACTAATGAAGGCACAGTATAACTCAAAACATCTGTTTTTACATCAGCCCGTCAATTAGCGCTGTACTGTGTCATTGTTACGGTGACATCAAGATAAGATTAATGGGAAAAAGGTTAGCGGCTGAAGCCGCCAGCGTCATGCGAGTGGGTTTTACTGAGCTAAGCTAATTAGCCCGGCCACAGTGACGTACTGTAAGGGCTAGAAGGTTAGCGGGTGGAGCCTCGAGCCTCGTGCGACAGTGGGTTACCGAGCTAAGCTAATTAGCCCGGCCACAGTGACGTAAGGACGCTTCTGGGTAGGTGGGAGGTAGGCGGGAGGTGTTTTTGTTTTGTTTGTTTGTAAATATCTTTTTCCGGCATTGCTGACTCCGACTTTAAGTTTGATTTATCACTACACCTGAAGAAGTGCTTATGGGGGACACACTGTAAAATATTCAGCTTCATATTGTTTTAGATATTCCGTGTGATCCAATTTAGGTTCTGGACGTTGTCGATGGGGAGGGGGGTTTCAGGACCTGAATAAATACTTTAATGGCAAATCAACAATCACTCAGAATGATAACCTCATAAAAGAGAATGTCCTTTAAACCGTCAAGTCCCTTTGAAAACATGGCAAGCAAAAGGAAAAATAGGGTAGTGTGGGTGGTTGCTTGACAGAGCACTGTATTTTGCATCTATCAGGTATATCAGCAAACAATCACCCTAGTGCATTAGTGGTATCATGGTAGCCTCAATGGATGCTCCCCAGATGGACTTGTGACTAACATGAATGTACTGTATATTATCATGGTGATACCCAAATGTAGGCTACATTGAATTTCACTGTGAATGCCCCCATCAAATTCTCCATTATGCTTTGATATTTGTTACTGTTCAATGAGGGCCTTGGTAAATGAGCAGAGTCCCTTCTATCCAGCCTGAAAGGTTTTTGATTGTTTCCTTGAAAGCTATTATTCCGTACAGCCTCAATCTCAGCCCTGCCACCCATTCACAGCTGACTTTATGCAATTTCCTTCCCAGGAACATGTTCCCAGCCAACTTGGTCGAAGCTACCTTCCAGCAGGTAAGCAGTGTAAATTAGGAAGGTTTACAAGTTGACACCTCAGATGCTAACTGAATCGAATTGGTATAACCTTCCTTTTCCATTATTGGAACACCACTCCAGGTCACACTTAGCACCAGCATCTCAGACCAAAGCAAATATATTGTGTTATACACACGCACGCACGCACACGCACGCGCACGCACGCACACATATGCATGTGAAGCTGGATCAGTTATTAAATGAAGAAACAGGAGCTGGATTACAACACACATACACACATAAAGCTTTACATAGAAAATAGTTGGTTCAAAAATCAAATATGACACCTTTTAAAATGTCCCGTTATATTTTAGCATTGCATTCCAATGTGCATGTGCGATGAATGTCATTTGCCTGTCCTATACTAGGTGAGTTCAAATTCTGCAAACTGAAGCGAACTCATTTTCTTTCGCCAATGTGAACACTTTCCACCTTTGCCTTCCAGTACCGCACCCAGAGCGTGCCCATGTCGCAGCCCAAGCCCACGATGGAACAGCTGCTGGACAAGAGTACCGCACGCAGGCTCATCATCTACGGCATCCAGGATGACAACAGCATGGACATCCTGAACTTCTCGCTGGACCTCACGCCACCGCCCGACGTCGTCATGCGCACGTCTCCCGGCACCAGCGATGGCATGAATGTGCTGGGAATAGTAATTTTCTCTGCCACAATGGGTAAGGGTAAAAGGGGGGGTGGGTGAAGATAGATCCTGATGGGTGAGACCATCCTGATCTCGCAAGCTTCGGTTTGACTTGGCACGGTCCAGTTTTTTCAGTCCCGATACCGATACATATACCAGCACTTTGGGTATTGGCTGATACCGAGAAGTACTTGGAAACAACGTAAACAACAATGATAGACAGATTGTTTTACCACTCAACTGTAGTAACAAAGTATTTTCTTTGAAAGTTTAAACAGTTTCAATTGTCGGCTCCGGACACAAGTTCAAATGGAACACGCAAACTCCTGATTACGACATGGGAACTTGTGAACTCAAAGCATTCAGAAAAGTTCCACTTAACGACGTCGTGAACACCACAAGATAGGAGCATTCATATGACTCTTCTTGGGAACATGGTAAACACGACCCCTTTTAAAAACCGTCCATGTGGCGTGTCAAGTTAGAGTGAAGCGGGGGGTGTACAGTTGAATTGTACCTGGAGCCAGGCTGTCACTAAAATAACTAATATCTGCTAAATCGGATCACCAGGTATGCTCTGTTATGATTTCTTCAATATAATGCGTTTGTTTTTACTCAAAACTGCATTCAAACACACACGCACACCCAGGCAGTGCTGAACAGACATTAACATCTGTTCAGAGCACCGACTGTATGTACTCCTGCTACTCCATTTGTGGAGGCAAGGTCAAGGTCAAGGTCATCTTTAGGCATGCTTGGGGTGACAAACCTAGCTCTGCCAAGTGTGATGTATGTCGAATTGGTGGTAGAGCTAGATGAAGTGATACAACCTGCCGATTGGTTAAAGGCTGCTTCGATAGTTTTGAAATGAACCCAAGGTCTGAAAACAATCCCCAAATGGAGAAAGATATTCCTTTTTTTTTGGTTCTATGGTTCTATGTAAAGTGACTTCACCTATGTGATCTTATTCTTGGTTATGTATGAGTATTGCATTTTGGGACACATATGCGTCCAAGCCTGTGGTGAACTATGCATTAGAAAAGTTCCTAGAAGGTGCGTGAGCAAGGCTTTTTTACGTTCAGTGTCTTTTATGAATCTAACGGAAGTACACCATCTAAATTCAAGCATAAATCTCATGAATGTTTCATAAATGAGGCCCATGTCACACAGCCCGCTCAGTTCATTGCATCTGAATGGTTTCCTCTCGATAGACATTATGATTATATGCTTCACCGAGTAGCCTACTAATGTGACGTTTCTCCAATGTCTCCTGCTCAGGAATAATGCTTGGCAGAATGGGCCCGAATGGCAGCGCCTTGGTCAACTTCTGTCAGAGCTTGAATGAGGCTGTTCTGAAGATAGTTGCCATTGTCATCTGGTAAGTGCTGTGCTCATGTGCTTCCTCCTGTAATAATGGAGTTCCTGTACCTGTGAGCTGTGAACCTGGACATTGTCCACCGTAGTAACCACAGCATATACATTATATAGAAGACAAACCACTCCAAGATTCAAGAATAGGAATATATGGGAGAAGTACCAGAGACATCACAGAGGAGACAGCTAGGCCACTTGAATATAATTCAAATAGAACACTATGGGAGAATTACATAAAGCCAAATATAGCAGTTTTCCGCCTCTCCAACCTAATTGTCTCATCTGCTTTTCATCAACTGAACTGTTTAGCCAATCGTGTGGTTTCACTGACGCAAGCGCGCATTTGCACATGCGTAATAGAAGCCCGTGTAGTAGAAAAAGCTATTTAATAGTCACCAAACTTTTTTAAACAGATTTTACTGGTATTTTTGTGCGGTCTTTATGTCCCGGTGACCAATGAAAGTGCCCTAATGACTCTCCACTATAACATTTAAATCTGGGTCTGATCTACATTAGTGATGGCCGCCGAGTGGCCGTACTCGCCTATAAGGGCATTGGCTGACCCTCCGAGTTCCCGCCAACTAGGTACTTCCCCTTCGGGATCGTGTTCCTGGTGGCGGGGAAGATCCTGGAGATGGACGATCCGTCAGCGATGGGAAAGAAGTTAGGCTTCTACGCCATCACAGTGGTGATGGGTCTGGTGCTGCACGGGCTCTTCATCCTGCCCGCCATGTACTTCTTCATCACCAAGAAGAGCCCTATCGTCTACATCAGGGGCATCCTGCAGGCCCTGCTCATCTCCCTGGCAACCTCCTCCAGGTGAACCTGCCGTGCATATTGATTCAATTGACCTTTCCCAAGCCCCGGCCCTTTCACTTGTTCTACCTAGTTACTGTTACCAGGCAGGACAAAACGCCATGGAAAACTATTACAAGAAAACCAAGAGTTGATGGGAGGTTTTGTCAGATTCAGAAAATGCTCAACTGTTACTGGAGCACATGCATAAAGGGGTGTGGCTTGGGAAAGGTTCATTTCACGTATAGGACAGAGAGGCCTTTAACCTGGTTATGCTCCACTGGGAAGTGTTAAAAGTTGCCGCTTCCCATGTGAAAAGCCCTTAGTTATCCTCGAGAACCCTTGCTAACTTTGAGCTCAAATCAAAACTAACTCCCTCAGAAGCTGCAAGCCCCCACAATTTGAATTGCATTTCGAAGCCCAGGGCTATTGTTGTTGTGAGCATTGTTTACCACTTTATGTTCCTATTTTACGAAGCCAAGGCTGTGTAGAATCCCAAACAGAGAACAATAATCTAAATGCGAGGAGATATTGGTGAATTTGGCAAAGTGTATTAGCTTACAATTAGGTTACGATAGCGGATTTTACCTTTAAATGACCACAACACAGAAAAGATAACCTCCACCATCTCTCCCCGCCGTAGCTCTGCCACTCTGCCTATCACCTTCAAGTGCCTCCTGGAGAACAACCACATTGACCGTCGCATTATTCGTTTTGTGCTGCCCGTGGGGGCCACCATTAACATGGACGGCACAGCACTCTACGAGGCCGTGGCGGCCATCTTCATTGCTCAAGTGAACAACTATGAGCTTGACTTCGGCCAGATCATCACCATTAGGTGAGGATGATTTTAGACGCCTCTTAAAACTCAACTGTCATCCCCATACACCTGCCTGCCTGTCCATGTAAAAGGCAATGTGCTCAACTGCCAAAGAAGCGGGCTCAAATGATGAAATATCAATATATTAATTCACTGTTGGGCAGTATCAGAAAGAACTACTCTGTGTTACGTCACCCGTAGGTCTGTGAATGCATGTTTTGAACCCTGACAGGGACCTGTCTAGTGGCGTACTATTTAATTTAAAAATAAATAAAACCGTTTTCTGCATGCAGCTGGTACATTCCCACGACGACCACCATTTTTTAAATTTATCCGACAGTGTAGCAACCTAAATCGGCCAGGTCGGATTAGTCAGATTGCCTGTCATTCATACTCTGGCGAAAGGTCCATTGTGAACCTAAATTTGCTTTTAACCCTCTCTCTGACTGGATCATGTGATCTCTCACAATTGGCTTTACAGGTAAGCCTCGAACGATGGTCACTTGTAACAGGAGTGATCCTCGCTTGAGCCCAACGCAGAGTTGCTAAAAGGTGTGTTTTACTGCACTTTAATAGGCGCTTTTCGCACGGCAGGAATGTATTAGTAGTTCTTAGAGCTGTGGGTGAAAGTACCTCCTTTTTGTGTGACTGCACTGAACTGAGAACGATCTTGACTTAGTTCTTACAACGCCGCTTTGAGGAACTTGCATAGCTTCGGTACTAGCTTTACCCAGAGCCGTGGAAAGAGAGAGTTGCGCCAACGGAGGTTTCACATTTTTGACGGTAACATTGTCCACAGAGAAATAGAAGCAAACGAGTTCCAGGAGGTGCTTGGTGGGCAATTTGAATGGATATATACAGATATATAACTTATAATAAAATCGATTTACATCTACAATATAATTGATAGGGTACTTTTAGTATTTGCGGCATTTCAGTTGGTCTATGAACCGGTGCTGCGACTGCAGATGTTGTTTGCAGCGCCAGAAACCAATCTGGTGTTCCACGCAATCGATTTAATTCAACATGATTAAATGCATCATTATGGGATGTCAGCCAGGTAATGCCTTCTTAGGAGGCTGCGCTGACTCCTGCTAAATCGCTCTGGACCCACTCTGGGAGGGGGGGATACTGTATAGAGAGAGAGGAATAGGGGGGCGAGAGAGATAGAGAGACACACCTGGGGCGGAGGAAGAGAGCTACAGGGATAGAAAGAGTGGGGAAGAGAGACAGGCAGAGAGCGAGAGCGAGGGAGAAAGAGAGAGAGATGCAGAGAGAGATGCAGAGCAGGAGAGAGAGAGAGAGAGAGAGAGAGAGAGAGAGAGAGAGACAGACATCTGGTAGACCTGATGGCTCCAGACCAGACCTGTGCTCCTGGGTTCAGGCTGTGAGCGGTTCCTCGTAATCCTCCCGCTGTGAAAACCCACATGACCTGTATTAGTCAGCATCTCCCGCCCCCCTTCCCAGAATGCAGCTTGTGCCATTTTGGCTGCGAACCTGCTGCTGCATTTGACACATACTTATACTGTACACATGGACACACATGGACACACATGGACACACACACAGTTATACATACAGTACTGTATATTTACACAAATACACAAGTTCATGCTGGACACGCTGCTGGGTCGTCATCTGACAGACCAGCTGATTGCTGCTTTACACGCATCGACCAATAGTTAGGGTGCGTTCATACTTAAGCCCTTGCTGCCCTCCCTGCCTGAGGATATTATGTGTATTATGCGGATAGTATGCGCATGGAAACGACAGGGAGTTAATAAATGTTCTTTTCACAAAGTAGTCATGACTGAAATGTGCATGCGCAGGCACACACACACACACACACACACACACACTTATACTGTAAATGCACACGCTAACACACAAACACACACACACTCACTCACGCACACAAGCATACATACAGTACACATTTACACACTCACACACACATTAAGTACACACAGACTTGCATGTCAAGGTCCGTATATCACTGCCAAAAGCACCAACCCACGCATGGCCATTTAGCATATTCCTCCTGCTGTGTGTCTCCATTTCTGTGTTTACACAAATAAACTAGTGTGGCTACTAGTATGGAATCGTGACCATTTACAATATTTTTCTCACGGTGTATTTATTCCTTATTTATCTCTCAATTTCCTTTTTATACCTCGACATTGCTTTCCACGTTGGAAACAAAGTTAAGCTAACACAGTGCACAAACATCCCCAGGGCTTGTATCGCTTGAGTTGTCCTCTGCTATTCTATCAGAATATATTACTTACAGTAATATCTACATCGATCTATCGATCGATTGATTGATCACACTGTGAGGCACGCAAATGAGGAAACTATTATCTTTCTCTTTCTCTGCATTTTGTAGTATCACTGCCACAGCAGCAAGTATAGGTGCTGCTGGAATTCCACAGGCCGGACTTGTCACCATGGTGATCGTGTTGACCTCCGTTGGGCTGCCGACTGACGACATCACTCTCATCATTGCAGTGGACTGGGCTTTGTGAGTAAGACCGTGTTAGGCGCTCACATGGGCATTGTGATCCTGAGAAAAAGGAACAGGTCTATAGGTCCATATTCAAATGTCCCTGAGTGGTAAGAATATATTTGTTATCATATTACAGGTTTGCAATATATTATAAAAACACCTGCTAGAACAGTTTGAGTGCCTATTCTTTTGTCACAGCTGACAATGTGAACAAGGACTTCCATTAGCCGTTATTAGTTCATTTATTACAGCCTTAGATCTATAGTAGAAAAACATGCTTGGAGTCACACAACCTTGTTGACCATTATGTATAATTCAGACTTGAAACAGAAAAAATGTAATAAACAAATATCGACATGATTAAAAAGATTAAATCTAATGTTTTTCGAACAGCATGTTTATTTCAGAACGTCACCCATTATATTGAAGGTTATTGCCCCAAAGGTTATACTGTATACTCATAAAACATCATGGTTGATGGTCGGGTCTGTCCTACAGGGATCGCTTCAGAACCATGGTCAATGTGATGGGGGATGCTTTGGCCACCGGCATAATGGCTCACATCTGTAGAAAGGACTTTGTGAAGGAGGGGGAGCAGGTGAGACTGTTGCCCAACTGCATCACACTGTTGTCCGGTGATCGGAAGGACCGTAAGCGTTAATAAAGCTACATTTGAATAGCCTTTCCCCCCCCCCGACGTTCCAGACGTTTAATGCACTATCATAAGCCGATCTACAGTCGAAATTACCCTTATGAGCTTAGCTGGGGTATCGCGCTGTAATACTGTACAGATGGCTATAGTGAGGGACTATACATTGTTTGAAATAGACCGGAAATCCTGTTTCATCGAGCATTCATGGTTGCATACACTAAAATCTTTTAAACTCACTTTGCTAACTACATGCTAAATGTGTTTAAGATCACTTTGCTACTACATAACATGTGTTTAAAATCACTTTGCTACTACATAACATGTGTTTAAAATCACTTTGCTACTACATGTTACATGTGTTTAAAATCACTTTGCTAATGAAATTACATGTTAAATGTTTAAAATCACTTTGCTAACTACATGTTACATATGTTTAAAATCACGTTTCAGCACTCACACAGAACGGGGCAGCTAGCGGAGCGCGAAGAGACATTCGCTGCATTTGACTTACAGTCTATCAGCTTACAATCTCTGGCTCCACCTTTAAACTGAACATAACCAGTAAATAACAACCAAGTGCATTGGAGCTATCTGACCTCACCTTTAATCTAAGACAGAGACACTCCCTAAGGTCTCCCCTGTACCCCCCCACCCCACCCAGGTTCCCCTGATATGCGAGACCAAGCCCATGATCAGCATACAGCAGATGATGACCTACCAGAACCAGAAGAACGGCTGCTACCTGCCTCCCCCGGCGGGGTGCGACCGCGAGCAGCTCTCCGCGGACGTGGCTCGCCTCATCCAACTGGAGGAGGGTGTGCGGCCAGCGGTGGAGAAGAAGAAGAAGCACCACTACCACTCCCACAACCCCCACCACAAGAGGGAGCACAGGGACCAGCATCACTGCTCCATTGACATGAATGGGCTGGAGACTAACGTATAGACCACCTCCATTGACGTGATGCATTAGCTAGAGGCTAATGTATAGACCACCTCCACTGACGTGATGCATTAGCTACAGGCCAATGTATAGACCACCTCCACTGACGTGATGCATTAGC
>JAODOY010025104.1:0-11870 GCA_025399855.1 Forbesichthys papilliferus | reverse complement strand
ATAGACCACCTCCACTGACGTGATGCATTAGCTACAGGCCAATGTATAGACCACCTCCACTGACGTGATGCATTAGCCAGAGGCTAATGTATACACTACCTCCACTGACGTGATGCATTAGCTACAGGCCAATGTATAGACCACCTCCACTGACGTGATGCATTAGCTAGAGGCTAATGTATAGACCACCTCCATTGAAACTATCAGGCTAATAACTCACAGATACATTGACATGATGCCTTACCTAGAGGCTAACGTAAATAACGGCTCCATTGATGTGATACATTAGCTAGAGGCTAATGTATAGCCCGCCTTCATTGACACTAACAGGCTGGAGACTAACAGCTCTATTGACACTAACAGGCTGGAGACTAACAGCTCCATTGACACAAAATGGCTGGTAACAGATGTCTCCATTGACAGCTGCAAGGCTGGGAAGATGACAGAGGCCATGTTGTTCCAGGATGACAAGGAGAGTAGCTCACAGAGGATAAACAGAGAAAATGGACTGATGGATAAAACGGCCAGAAAGGACGTTTTCTGCATGAGCTAAAAGCAATGATACGCCATTGTGTGTGTAGGTGTGTGTAAATATCTTTCATGTACAGTGTTATTGTGCACAGCGGCGTCAGCGAAATACACAGGCCGCATATACGTATGTGTTTGTTGAGGAATTGGACCTGTTTGCGCCATCTTGTCCTTAAGGAGCAAGGGGAGGGTGAAGAAGGTCTGAACTAATGTGAACATCTGTTTACATTAGAAAAATTTAAAAGGTCACACACAAAAAAAATCTTTTTATTTTGTATTTGCTCTAATCTATTGTTCTATGTGTTATTGTCATAGCTTGGGTTGGGGTATTGAGTTGTTTTCCTAGTTCCCTGTTTTGTCTACCATTTAAATGTAATGATGAAGCATGCCTTGTAAATACCATGAGCTACAAATCTAATATATGATCTTATATCATCTGCCGTCTCACTGAATCCATTAATCTGGTGCCCTGCCTCACATAATCAGTATCATAACAAATGAAAACAATTGCCATACCCATTCATTTGCAGATTAAAGGTGTTTCAAGAGACACGGTACAAGTTTCATTCAATGTATTCCTCTTTGCCTTAACGACCAAAAGAAAAGAATAGAGAACGTGTGTAACATGTACGCTGTCCAACCATATATCAACAACAGACGACCATGACAAGCAGGTGCCAGCAACCCCTACACTCTGAGCTGTGGAACTGTGTGTGTGACTGTACGTGTTAATTTCAAAACATAAAACTTTTAGTTTCTCCTACATATTCTAAATAAATAATCAACGCCCCCCCCAAAAAAAAAAGAAAATCAAAAGTGTACACACTACAGTGTTCTCTGTTGATATACTTTTTTAATAATGGTGCTTTCATAATATCAATCTTATGTAGCCAGTCAGGACATCATGTGCACATCTTTTATACTTTTTCAAAGAAGCAGAAATGGATTATGAAGTGTACTCAAACTACCATCAACTGACCATGAGGTTAAAAAAAAAAAAAAAAAGTTGAATAGTTCAGATGTAAGTAAAGTTTGCTTTTAAAGAAACAGCAAAGGAAGCACATTACATTCTGTGATCCAAATAGCCTTTTATAGTTAAAGGTATAAGCAATTACATTTTATTAAACTTTAGTAAATTAAAAAATAAGATGATACAAATTTGGTCAAATTCACCAAATATCTCCTTGCAGTCCGATTTGCAAATGCTTTGACACATTCATGCAAAAGATAGTAAAAGTATCTGCTGTTTTCTACATTCATAATAGCTTATGGCATGTTGACCAAAATGCATTATACTGGCTGTGCTGAATAGTCATACCTCCATAATCATAATAGCCATTACATGCAAAATGGCCTAATAAGTCACAATCTGTTTAGAACATATGTATATTTTTATTTGACCTTTTTGTAAATGTGTCTTGAATTGATGAGTTGCTCTCATGTGAATTGCGATGTTTTGCTTATGAATGGGAATGTGTGAAGATAAACCAGTGATCAACCAGTGATCTCTAAAATGCATCTCATGAACCTTCAATTGACAAGCAGTACAGTTCTGTGGTGTTTCCTTGGTCATGTTTTTTATGTGCGCTCTGTCATGGCATGAGGTTTCTGCTGGTTTGTTTTTCATTATTAATAAATTACAATACAAACACTACTCTGCGTAAAAGCTAAATCAATCCAGTCTTTTGCAAAAGACTGGATTGATTTTGATTATGTATTGTTTTTTTTTATCAATCTACCAGTAATCTACTGTATACACCCTATAGACAAACAATGTGCAGCCTTGGGAATTTAAATCATTATCCTCAAAACCATAGCCTATACTACTTCGACTTAAAAAAAAATGTAATGAATCCTATTGAAAAAATGTCTTAAGCTAGGACTAAGCTTAATCAATGTCTGTGAAGCCAGCCCTATATTGGTGAACAATACCAAATGGACACATGTATTTTACCTGACATAGACTATGGACATTGAGCAAGTTACAAGCTTTTGCATGTAATCCATTGTGTAATGAGGTCTGTATGAATTGTATCGAGAAATTGACAAACTGGTTTGCAAATGTTAAGTGAATCAAAAAATGTCCCAAAGCGATGAGAAAAGCTCCAAGTGCGTTTACAGTTATTATAATAATAATAATAATAATACTGTCTGACTCCCAGACCACAGTCTCATAAGACCATTGCCAGCACGAGGAAAATAATTTATAAATGTCTTTCCCCATTCCAACTCTCAAAAACATTAGAAGAAAACAAAAGTATCCCTATTATGCTTTAAAAATGCTTCACAAATATCACGATTCAAGGAATCCTCTTAAAAGTTTGACTGGACATTAGGGTCCATTAAAGCTGTAGCCTTGAGGGGAAACAGGAAAAACACAGAGCAGACAAGCGCAATCACTAAGGCAACATCTGCAGGCGGAGAGAATGGCCAGCACAACCGTCCAGATACTGACAGAACACTCAGGGGAAATAGGTAGAAGGAAAGTGTTTAATAATGCAGATTCATTAGCACCACAACGCAAGGCATTTCATGTTATAGAGCTCACCTTTGGTGACTTGACCGCAACGGACTTTACCGCAGTCGAGTGCTGCCACCAGATAAATGTTCCTAGTCTTATAACCATTGGTGCCCGGTGATTTATTGCATGGCACTGACGTAGGAAACAATTCTACACTTAACACTTGTTACATGTAATATTTGTGTACACATTACAACAACATAAACCTTACACAGTAAATTGGAGAAAACAAATCTAAGTAATGTTCTTTACCATACAGGGTTCTGTCTTGTAAATGCTTCATTCAAACAGGAAAATTACCAACAATTTTCTGGTTAATCTAGATTTATTGAAAAAAAAAGTTTAAAAATATTTTTCCATTATTCAGACATGCAACCATTTATATAACTGCAGCATTGATCTTGTTGTATCACTTTGTATACATGAATTAGAGGCACAATTAGTGTTAAGTTTATCTACAGTTGTCATATATAGTATACATGAACATTATTAGAACTAATGCTAGCTGACGCTGCAGTTTTTACCATGAAACTAAAATAATGAAAAACGATAGGGGTCGAGAGAAAGGGGACTAATCCCATACAGTCGAGGAAAGAATTAAGAGGCCACTGGAGCAGTTCCTCAGATTTTTACTACTTATACATTTTTATATTTTACTGGCATGAAATATGTATTCATAGAGTCTTTATATTAGATTCTTTACATTATATTATTTATACTATTAAAATTTAAAGAATGTACAGCGTCCTCTTAAGTTTTTCCGCGGTTGTATGTATGAATCACATAGCAGTTCTGGCATGACATGAGTTCAGCTGCCAAAAGATTATCTCCCAGTTCTAGAGGTGCTCTCTTAGCAGCTAGTTCACGATGGAGCAACTGTCACTCTCATGGTTACCACAGTTACAACAAACTTCTCCAAACATCAACAGCGAGCTACAGGAAATAAATGTGCACATCTGGGGGTTTGTTACAGCAAAGTGTTCATGCTGCACGCCTTAGCCATGAGCAACAGCCCAAGGTCAACGGGAACACCAGTGTACCATTGCATCAAAAGGCAACAAGACCAAAGTAATTAGTTGGATTAGAACCAATCACGTCCAATCAGACAATGATGAAGTAAACAGAGCCGGAATGACACGGTTGGTCGAGGAGGAGCGGCGCGGGGGAGTGGCTACAGCTCTCATAGTCTGGCTTTATCAGGCGTCATTTGGAGGCTCTGCAGCTTCATCGCCATGCCCATGTTGCCAGTGACCTTCAGCTTCCCTTGGAAGAACGCCTGCAAGGGTCGGCCAGACAGACAGACAGTTAGTTCAGCAGCAGGGCCGGCCAACATGATGTCTCTTACTGAGTCCTTTGTACGATATGTTTCCCGCCCAAACAAAGGGCAGTGGACACCAAAACGGCAAACCTTGATCCGGCTGCTTGGGCGGGCTGAGCTAGGCTTGCCTTGTTTTTCTTGTTAACTGAGGTGTTCCACACTGAGAATAGCAGTCTAGTCAAACAACTGTAGCTCGCGAGATAAGGATTTACCACAACACTAATTCAATGTTTGGGGGATGGAATAAAAATGTAATTCAAGGGATTTATTTGACAGGACAGGAGGGGGGTGGGGGGGTCTGTTGTCGGATTATTTGGAACATGTGCATGCTCGAGTGTGTCCGTGTCATTTTGAACTGACAAATGCTACTGCTTTGAAAAAGGTGAAATCCAATGACGACATTTCTGGGAATGAAAGACCAAATGACTTAGCTACAAAAAGGAACACAGTGGTGTTTGTTATTTTACTTGTATAAGAAACATTTCACTTTCAATCTGGCCTTGCAGTGAACTTTTCTATAGACTGACTGATTACAAAATAGTAGTATGGCAATGAATGACTGAGATGTGTCCTTATATATCCCCATAATAAACCGAAAACGTCAATGTTTCCGTATTCATATATTTATTCAGTTACTTTA
Source organism: Forbesichthys papilliferus (assembly GCA_025399855.1). Lineage (NCBI taxonomy): Eukaryota > Metazoa > Chordata > Actinopteri > Percopsiformes > Amblyopsidae > Forbesichthys > Forbesichthys papilliferus. The sequence continues at coordinate 6,863 of JAODOY010025104.1, read as the reverse complement.
TGCAACTAAACGGGATATTAGTGCTGCAAAGACGAACCAGTAACTATTGATTTTGTTTTGCATGGGCAGACATTCGTTTGTAATGTACTTGGAGGCAGATGTTTGGGCCAACCTGTGTGGGTTAGATCACCATATTAAACCACAGGCACATTTTGATTTGCACCACCGTGTAGGAAGAGCGTGACGGAATATCACTCACGCCACACGCATGGCCTTTTAGCCCAAGCCAGGAACTGGCAAGGGTTCTATACGAGCGCATCTGTGGTTACGCTATACACCTCCGGTTCCCTACGCACCGTTTGAGCGTTCATCTTTCCCGTCATCATAGCCAGGAGGTCCTCGTCACCCATGGCGATGGTACAGTCCGCCTTCGTATCTAAGCAGGGGGAAAGAAATAGGTAAGCGCGTGCTCTTTTCTCCGTCTCTCAAGACTGACATGCGTACGAGTCACTTCATCGCTCCTTTCACTAGACAGTCATTTACAGATTTTAGGTAAATGTTGCCTGCCATTATTAAAGGAAATACAACGTGATGATGCCAAAAGTAATTACTCAGCTAGGATGAAAAGAAACGTGGCTGCACTGCATTAACAGGGAGAGTTCCAGTTTTGTTGTGGGCACAGATTTCTATTTACATTGATCAGTTTGGCTTAAGATTAAAAAGGTGTAGATGCGTGATTACATTACACATTTCAGCTCAGCGTTTATGTTGGAAATACAACGGTGCCGCTTTGGGGGAGGGGTAGAGAAAAGTGTACAGCCTTTTAATTCTGCAGGGGAGGGGTAGAGAACATTGTACAGCTTTTTAACTCTGCGGGGAGGGGTAGAGAGGAGTACAAAGTCATGTGACACTGCCATCAGCAGACAGTGACCTGATAAAAGGTTGGATTATCTAGTACATCATATAGCGAGCAGAAAATTACCAGTAAAATCATTCATTCATTCATTCACTCACTCACGATGGTATGTTCGTGATTTATTGGATTAATAATAGCTTTCCATAAACTGCGGGTGAAGTGGCTATATTAACCTGTATTCAGAACTACAATTATGTTTCATAGCCCCCTTTTGTCGTAAAAATAGCCTTCAATAAATGTTGCGTTTTTATTTTGTCAAGCGATTGAGCACTGTATAAATATAAGTTAAAAAAAATAAAGATTTATTATTCATCATTATTGTAATGATTAATACTTTCCACTTATCTGCACTAGATTACATTGGCTATGTTGTTTTGCACTGTACTGCAGCTCAAACATATTATACAGTGACTAATGTAATACAATGTATGCATAATGACTAATGTATTGCCAGTTGCAACCAATCACTCAGATGGAACAAGCAATGAAAGATCACACAGTAATCAAAGTGCCTGGCCGGGCCGGCTAAATGGAAGCAACATGGTGAAATGTTCATCTATTAGTTGTGTACTGCACAGCCACAAAAGAGAGCCATTACATACAGGTTTTTAAAAGCTATTAAAGTGGGAAAGAGTTCCTTTTTTATGTGTGCGTAAATTCACTTTTACGCCTGATCCGTGGCAAAACAAATTATACGGAGAATTTTTCCAAGCGCAATGAAAAGCAGATTTCTCTGAACTTCATCTCAAATCATAACTGCATTCCTATTAGTGAGCATTTTTCTGTCTCTGCCAAGATAATCCGTCCACTTCACAGGTGGTGTTCCATAATAGCAACACGACAATCACTACTACGTTGTGGCCTTATGATGAGGATCGGGCACTCTACAATATTTTTGACGCACGGTACATTAAATAGTACATGCCTCAGATACCTCAAAAGCTTTAAAGGATCATGCAACTGGCATGTTGTTCACGGGAACATCCATTAGCGGTGTTGGCAGAGAACTGAATGACTGAATTTATCTACCATAAGACACACTCCAAGGTTGTTTCAGAACTTTGTCCAACTGGCCTAAAAACCAGCCAGGCTGGTTGGTTGGCTACGTAACACATAGGCCTAGCCTCAATCATGTATAATCAACACACAAGCCCCTAATGAACCTCTTAAATCTCTATCTATTAATGTGTTGAGCGAGGCGTTTCTATTTTTGCCCAGTCTACATTTCTGAGTGCTAGACCCCTTTAGCGTCAAACGGAACAGTATCGGTGCCATTCCTTATGGGACGTTCAGTGAACACGTACCCGAGTCGTTGCGAACAGAGCCTTTTCCGTTTTTCACGTCAACGACCCAAAGCCCCTCCTTGCCACCCGGTCCATCCTTGACCTTGAATGCAAACACTCCTCCGATCTTCTTGACCAACTGCTCTCCTTCCTGCAAATTAGTGTCACTGGCAGTTAGTTGAACGCTTGCTGCCGTCAGCACCTCCCACAGAACAACACAGTACAGAGGTGCACTCAAAACAGCAATCAAACACTTACAAAAGGTTCACTATCCTTTTAGCGTGGTGGTCTGCGGCACTTTGTGTTCCCATTGTCTTACTTCGTTTATGATATATTCCTTGAATTTTACAAAAAGTGCATTAGCTTGTAATTGCTTACTCCATCTATTACACTGAATATCTAAAAAATATGTTTTTTATTCTGTATGACAGGAGCTTTTGAAAACAAATGACCTAAAATATTACCTCAAAGATTTTTTTTTTTTTTTTTTTTTTAGAAAGTGTGTTTAAGTGTTTACATCAGGTGAACTGGCCTGATAAATCTACATGTATTATATCTACATATTCTGTACTTCGAGGTGTAGTTGCCAGCTATAACAGGGAATACCATCTGTCTTCCTGGACAGTTTAGTTTTCTAGTGCATAACAGTCAAAACAGTTTGAACCACGTTTACGCCTGAAAATAAAGTATTTTTCTGGACCGAAACTTTTTTTTTTTGAGTTTATAGATTTTTCAAACATACTCTGTTCAGATGGGATCAATTTCTCATTGAGCAATCCATAGGAACTAATCTTATTTTATAATATTCCTGACTATTAAACACAGATTAAAATGTTTCAAATATGTAAGTATGTAATAACGCATATTGCCTTATTTTAGATTAGATTTTACGTAAGAGTATTGCTGGGTGCATATTTTCTCTGTTTACTATTCTAGCCCATTAGCCGACATAACGTCAAAATATTTTGATGCAAATCAGAAAGGAGACAGAATAAAGTGTTTCCCCCCATTTTATTAAGCCTTACCTCCTGCAGCCTTTTCTCAATCTCCTTGAAGACGGCATACGCTTTAAAACCTTCCAGACCACTGGCTGCACTGGTGGCAACTGCAGCTATGTGAGACCTGTTAAATACACACAAGTACACAATCACAACTTTATAACACATACACAGCTAACTGCAATCTGCCTTTCTCACATGGGCCTACTGTGTCTGGTTTAGACATACAAGCAGAGGCTTGGTCCTGTGTAAAAGCTGCATAGGTCACACTAATGGGCACACCCTGTAAACTAAGTCGTACAACTCGACACGAAATACAAATGGAAATCACACAGAGCAATATATCTTTTTCTACATAGTAAATAATTGATGACGCACACTGCAGACCGATTATGAATCAAAACATAATTCATGAAAGACGCAACTGCTCCATGAACAAAGACATGAGGGACTTAAAGGAAGGAAAGATTCAATTACGGTTACACCTACTGAACCTATATTCAGTTGGAGGAAGAAAAGGCCCAAAATGACACTTGGAAATTGCAGAATTAATTAATTAAAATAACTAAATAAATGCCAGACGGTCTCCCGTGGCTGTAGGGGGTACAGATGACCATGCCTCTTATAGCTTCTACATCTGCAGCGCAAAGATCAATGCAGTAGTGAGCTCAACAACAGCCTTCCCATGATGTAATGGGGTCATTCTCATGCACGAAATATACCACATCTTCTACCATTGGACTTACCCCTGACAAGAAAGCACCAATTGAATAAATACAATGTTGCTGGCACTTATCTGCACATTCAGAAACATTTACAAAGGCTCTGAATTATATTCAATTTGGTATGATCTGTGTACAGCATAGACTAACTGTATACATATCTGTTAAATATATATTTACAAAACACAAAATAACTGTTCAGAGATGTTCAGCCACATTCGGAAATATAGCGCACGTGACGTTTGGAAGAATTTGCATTACTGCTCTTCACAGGAGACTTCATTCATACGGTTATCCACATGGAATGTCTTGCCGTGGACAAGCCTGGTAAGACCGATAGTTCAGCTGGTGCCCATGTTCAAGTTCTGTGTTTGTTACACAGAACCATCTGAGAAAACATTTTTGAAAAAAGGGCAGCCGCTATAAATAAAATACTTGGTAGGTGATTGAATGAACCATTTGTCAACCACCATCAACGGCAGAGGTTCCTCATAGGATGGTGATTGGTCCAACAGCATAAGCCATATGGATTCTCGCACCAGTTTTGAAAATCGTCGTCAACAATGTGCTGTTCTCATTAGTGGAAGGTAATCCAAATGCATGCCAATGATTTGACTGACACATATTTGCACCACGCAACCTTGATATGCTAAGCAAATCACAATATTATACACAACATTTTAATAAAGAGATATAGTGTTTAAAAAAGGTGGAATATTTTGGGGGAATCAGTTGAAACTCAAACTACGTCATACGCATACCACAGAGCCACCATAAACATTGAAGTTAATCAATAACATTACTTTGAACTTTAACCTAGTATAAATCCTACATCAACAACTGAAGTGCGCCCCCACCCACGCGCACACACACGTTGAAACACATTGCGAAGCCATGCGGCATTATTGTAAGACGCTAGCCACTTTGTCTATGTTCCTATTTATGGAGTTGGGCTGTGTAGAAGTATCATTTTTCAGGACACACAGAACGGCAAGCTAGCGAAACGAGATATTGGTGATTTTGACAAAAAGTGTATTAGCTTACATTTAGCTTGCAAAATCTGACTACACCTTTAACCAGACAATAGAAAATGCAGAAGAGAGGCCTGTTGACGCCTCTGCGGACAGTACCAAAGGGGGGTGGTCCTGAGACGGTCGACATGCTCACCTTGCTCCCAGCGGGAAGCCCATCCTGTAGAGAGCGACCACCACAGCTCCTCCTAAGCCTATGTTGTGCTGCAGAGCCACCCTGGCGGCTGGGACCTGCCTCCGGGCGGCCTGCCCGCGAAGCTGCCAGCACAGCTCGGCACACTGGGCCAGGCCTGAGCAATCAAACACAGAACACAGCAGAGATCGATAGGAGGTGCTGAGCGGAACGATTATGAAACATCGGACAAAATGTTATCTATAATGTCAAGGCTCCAGATAAGACCCTAAAACGGTAATAGGCCGAGGTTCAATTCAATTCCAAAATGTGTGGGGAAGGGAGGGGGGCGCATATATCTAAATACACTGATTATGGAAAATTACTGCATAATCACATACACTACATCTTTACACTAACATGCGATGACTGCTCAATATATCTGAGGGAAATCCTATCTTATAGTATTATGTAGTACAGCATTGATCATTTCAAGTGTAACCACCATAAAATGTGTTTTGGAGCTGTAGACGAAGTAATAGGATTGATCTGTGAAGAGACACATTAGTGCCGGTGTTCAGTTTGACAAAATTCCTGTTTTTAATTATAAATCTGCATTTTAATGTGCTGAAAACAGAACTACACCTCATATCCGTAAAAAAAATAAAAATAATTTTTTTTAAAAAATCACCCCAAAACCTGGCTGGTTTTCATCAGTACACTTACCAGTAGTACTTTCATACATTATCAAATTCCAATGTTAACGTTAATGGGGGTCCCCCTATCAGCCCCTCCCACACTCAGCTCCTTGATGCATTATAATTCATAATTGAAGTGGGTGGAGTGCATTAAACCACTGCCTACATCCACACAGAAAAGGTGCTATATTGTGACAAATTGCCATCTCAATAGCTATAACAATTTTCCATGTACTCTAGTCTAAATAACAATGGCTATGTGAGAGAAAAGGCTTAAAAAGAAAATTTCACATTCTACAAAATACTTCAGTGGCAACTTCGACCTTAAAGGAGTTGGAAGAGAAAGGCACAGAATACATTATGGAAAGATAAACGGTTGAACCTTTGTAAACACAAGCAGATGTGTTACGCAGGGACTTCTACACAATGCTTCTGAGGCATTCTTCGCTCAGTAGAATCCCCACCAAGGCTTTCTTCACAATAAAGTGAATCCTGAAGACTCGAAAAAACGAAATCCACAACGGGAATTGCAAATTTGGTCGAAACACTTTCCTCCAAATGTTGCACTTTTTAGGGTTAATACTACTTAATATGCAACCTCCGAGCTGAATAATAAATTAGTATTAAACCTTAGCATTTTATCCCCTCTGACTAGTACCTATTATTCCAGTAAGATAGTTAAGGGAACTTAAGGGTTTAAGATTTTACCCTCTTGTCCTCCCAATATGCTCCCAAGACGTGAGTTGCATAATAATGAGGATGTTTGCTCATCAGCCTTTCGCAAACATCAGTCAGCCCATATATTCAGAGTGAACACAAATACTTAAATGTGTTATAATTAATGATTTGTGTTAACTTTCACAATTTTATAAATTAATTATTAAATGATTAATTAATTAATATTAATTACTATTAGCACAAAATGGGGCCCCCTATTGTCCATTAATAATTTTATATTTTTTGTAATCATTTTAAATTATTAAAATTATCTGGCTACATTGCAAGCAGTAAAATAGCTTAGTGTTAAGAAGTGCAGTAGGTTTAGCAAATGAAGTACAATAGGTCAACCCACTGTAGAGCATTGGCCTTATCTATCTATCTATCTATCTATCTATCTATCTATCTATCTATCTATCTATCTATCTATCTATCTATCTATCTAT
>JAODOY010025093.1:0-23703 GCA_025399855.1 Forbesichthys papilliferus | reverse complement strand
AATATATGAAAGTGGCACTGGCTGTGACAGATTGACAGAAAAGTCAAATTAACACTTTTCAGATAGGCAGAGGGAGAGAGAGAGAGAGAGGGAGAGAGAGAGAGAGATAGGCGGGCCAGGAAGTGTCCTTGGTGACATATTAGTTTAATCAAGCAAAGCGCTATCGGAGCCGGGTAAACAGGTTGATAGGGCCGTTAATGAAAGGTGCCTCTCTTGAACCTAATGATGTAATGGGTTCTAAAGTGCAAAAAGGAAATTGGCGATTTGAGTTTGCATGTATGCATATACGTGTGTGTTTGTGTGTGCGTGTGCGTGCGCGTGCGTGCGTGTGCGTGCGTGTGTGTGTGTGTGGCTTAGTGTCTCCTTCCTGGTAGTGGGCAGCCTGCGGCTATAGCCAGCTGGTCACCTGTATTCACTGTAACTTAATTAGACTGGGCTCCAGTCGCTGTAGCAGGAAATCTCCCTACTTACTGTGTGTGTGTGTGTGTGGCTGGTCATCTGTCCTTCTATCCTTCTCTCTGACTGTCTCATGGATCTTGTGCATCTCAATTGATTTGCTTTCTGTTTGTTCAGACAGAAATGTAAATCACTCTTGTGAGGGATGTAAATATGATTGTGTTCACACCACAGGTCTCCCCAGCACAGCCTGAGCTTTAAATATCGAGCTTTGGAGTCACCGAGAGACCGGCACACTTGCCATACTTTGCTCTTATTAAAGGCTCCATATCATTCCAGTTCCACCTGTCATTTCGTTCTTCCTTCGAGGTGAATGTTCGCTTTTCGAGGCTGTCCTGTTTTCTTTTTGATTGGATTTCTGTATGGGAGTAGGAGAATACTGTATGTCAGGGATTATTGCAATTGATGGTTACAATCCAGAAATGATGTCACACATGGGATTTATTCTGACTGTCTTGTTTTACACAGATTTCTTTCAGAAAAGAGTTTTGGAAAAACATTCAAGGCTGATTTCCAAGTTCCAGTCTTTCCAGGTCCCTGCTTTAACAACCACAATGACCAATAGTGATTAGCTCCATATCTTTTAGAATTGATCAAAATTGTCTTAAAGGAATAAATTCAGTAATTTTTAAAGAGTTCTGAAGAACATTCCAAGCAGTGGGGGCAGCAAACCTAAATTATGTTTTACCCAATTCTATATGGACACGAGGAACATACATTTGCAATTGATCCTTCGAGTGGAATCCATTTTGGCCTTTACTTATAACTAATAAGTGTTTAGGTATAGAAACTAGCCCAATAAGTGCCTCAACAGTATGAAACATAACCAATGGGTATGCATGTGTACATAATAGGAGGGTCATTGGGATTTAGAATAAATGGTGCAAAGATACTTATAATTACAACCAGTAAAGAATAGTAGCGCTGATAAACAATACAGTGATTTGTGCTCAATGAATATACCCACATATCTAAAGACTAACTCACTTAATAACTTTCTGAGGTTGAGACACTTAAAATATTAATTTCAGCCTCCCTCAAATTGGAGAAAACATTTTTTATTTTTTTTATTTTGCCTGCATTTAAGAAAAAAATGTTGGTTGTTTTAGCCTGAACAGTATTAAACAGCATAATAAACAGCATAATATGTCCATCAGATGATTCAATGCAATAATAAACAGCGTCATCGGCATAAAGCATTTGATATCTTATCACAAAGATTGTTTCCATAAATTGACAACAATATGGGTCTGAACACTAGTCCTTGAGGAACCTCCTTAGTGATGGATACATGAAGAGTAACATCCACATTGGGTAATTGCTGACAGATAATTTGCAAACCTGCTACTGCTTGCCTTGACAAGCCAATGCTCCGAAATATTTGCCCGAATTTCATGGTCAGCTGAAAGCTTTTGACAGATTGGTGAATAGAGCAACACACTTGTTTTGGCTGTCCAATGCCCCAGCAATATAAATTCTAACTTTGTGTGCTGTGTAGTACTGTGTATCTTCCTAAAACCAGATTGAAAGGGGGATAAAATAGCATTCACATTAAAATATTCCTTAAGCTGCTAAAACCAATCTTTAAATGAATGTAAGATTACAAATATTTAAAAAGAGGCTATACACATCAGATTAAAATGCAATGAATGTAAGATTAGAAATATTTAACTAGAGGCTATACACATCAGTTTAAAATGCAATGAATGTAAGATTAGAAATATTTAACAAGAGGCTCTACACATCAGTTTAAAATCGCCAAAGGTCCTTGCTGACATTTGACTTTATTTGTGGTGCACTAGTGCGTCATCAAAATCAAGTGATGTAAATGGGTTATAATTTATATTAAAAGTTACAATTTAAGTAAAGCAGAGCTTAAAAGAACAATGAAAGGTTGGGCAACACACACACAAACAGTATAAAATGTTAGCTTTCAAGCCGTATCACTATAGCTGCGTTTAAATGGACCCTATTATTCCGATTTAGAATCGGGTTAAAAGCCCAACCCCAAAGAAAATGCTCCATATAAACACCACAGTCGGAAGAGAAACTTCCGAAGCAGAGAGGTACAGTAGTATAACCCATTCCATGACCCGATTGAAATAAGAATTATACCATGTAAACGGCTAAACTCCTTGGTTGCGTTCTCATGCGCATGCCCTGTCTTACTCATAGATCAGTGTCTGGTACTCTGTTTAGGTAGCCAGGGCCAGTTTGTGCGCGTCTCTCTGTGTGTGCGTATATCTCTCTGTTTCTCTGTGACTTCATCTGGAGCCGTACATTTCTCCACCAGACACACAAATAGCCTCACTCTCCGACGTACCTACAACTACAAGCTGGATTAGCAGGACACGTTATATTATGAGTTAGATAATGTGTTGTTGTTGAGATGACGCATGTAAACACCAGACCCGATTAGGTGACATCCCATGTATAACCCGAAATCGGAAATCGGAAAAACAAAAGTGTAAACACAGCTACTGACACACACACACACGCACACACATAGAGTACACACAGTGGACCTTGTTCACTTCTTTTAGAGACAACCAGAAGGCATTATCTACAGTATGGTACTTAGGTATGTTACGAGAAATGCATTTCTTTAATTAATTGTATCCATGCCACAACTTTGTCACCAACACGTTGTCACATACCGTACTGTGACCTGTACATTTACATTCAGAACCACTGCATTGTGATTCATAGGATGTGACTGTGATTGTTATAAGGTGTTGCTGACATGCTACACAACCAGTAGACATGGTTTACCATACATGTATGAGATCAACTATGAATGAGGCAGCATTGTGGTTATTTTGTAAATACAGTAGTAGATTGAGATGTAATGTGTCTTTCTGAGATCACAAAGCGCACTAGTTATCATTATACAGTGGCACTTGCACTGAGAGCTTTTCACTGTGAGAAGCCTGCACATTTATAGACAGAACGCACTGGTTCGTAGAGCTACATTGCATGATTTTATTAAACTGAACAGAAACAGAAAGGATTATTACACAATAAAATCCTGTGGTTTTAGACATTACTTAAAATTGTAATACATTTTCATAGTAGGACTATGGTAATTTCTCTCCATTGGTGGTAAGATTAATACAGTAGTATATCTACATGTAGAAAAAGACCATTTTTACTTACTGGATGTCTTTAAGTTAATTCAATAGGTCATAAAGTGTCTGCGTAAGCGTAACAAATTCTCCATGCGTGGGTGGTTTAGTGGTTATATAGCATGTGATGTACTGTCACAATACAATAGGCAATTGTACCCAAGCAGTCTAATTGGTGGAATGGCGTGTTCTAACTGCACTGACAATTGCAATAAAAAAACAGCCTGCTGTGCTTTATACGGTTGCTATGCCAACATGTGTATTCATGGCGAGTGCAACAATCTGTCCTCCTTTCCGTTATTTCCTCCATATGCTCCTTCGCTGTTCACTGCATGAGTCTCCACTGTGTCTGCAGTGTTCATCTGTAGGTACCCCTGTAGGTCTGTCAGCGTTTTACTCAAGCGAGACTAATACTCAAGGGCGTAAGTTTGTGGAGATAAGTTTAAGTTGAGATACATTTAAGTTGAGATAAGTTGAGATTTGATAGAGAAATATTTCTCTGCTATCTGCAGAGGAATATCTAATATAGCAGACTGCTATGAGAAGAAATCATAATTAAACACATTCATTACAAACGTACTGAAGGTTATCAGTTTCACTATGTAGTAATCGGAAACATATGTAACAGCACATCAATCAAGGTTGTACTCATGAATGTATTCCCATGTTCACCTCAAACATTGGAGGCTTATGTTTCTGGTGAATCTTGAACACTGGTATACAGTACCTGTGCGTGTCCATGGAGACTGCCAATATTTACTGTATGTGACCGTATTTCCAGTGTGACCAACGTTCACACACCTGAATGCTTTCTCCTTCCTGTTTGGATGATGTCTTTGTTTTTGTAAATTGTATCTCTGTGGACCTGCACATACAGATTTCTCATAAAACAAACATTATATACTAATAAGCATTTATACTATGTAGTACAGATGATTATTGCCTAATAAAGCAAAGTCACACCTGGGTCCGGGGGTGTGGCTCTCTCTCCGCTGACGCGCTGCCACGTCGGTATGCTAAGGCGTCGTGGCAACCCTTCCCCTCCCTGTCCCTACGCCTGTTTTGTGTTTCATAATAACCCTGTGTCCTTATAGCGTTTTCTTGGTTTGTTTCCCCTCGCGTGTTATTAGATGTGTTTATGTTGTGTGTGTTAAACCACTGTGCGTTTACCCTCAGTATTCTTGTGTGTTGAGTTAAACGTTACAATTCTGTCCTTCAGCATCTCAGCATAAGTGCAATAATGAACATCACTACTTCTGTATAGCAATAGGTTCCATATATATTGTAATGTAATGTGGCTGCTTTATGGTAATTCTCCACAGTATAGTAGCTTTAAAACTGAGGGCCCTACATATCAATGTCTCATGCCTCATTAGCAGCATTTCCATGGCCCTCCCTTCATCTAATGTTATCAGTCCTTATCAACCTACGCTTCTTGAATTACAGCTGCTTAAATTGGCCGACATTACTGTAGGGGCTGTTGTTTTGGTGTGTGTGAGTGTGCGCATGTGCGTGTGCGTGTGCGTGTGTGTATAACCTAAAGTGCATGCAACCACAGAAGGTCAAAAGTTATTAAACAATTATTAAAAGAACATCACAAAAAGTGGATTATGCAGTAAAGGGAATTTCCAAAAGTCTCGTAATCGAAAGACTTAACATTTTAACACAAAATAGCATGCTGGGAATTAAATCTGAAAATTATAATTAATGAAAATTATGGAAAATATGTATAATATTTTGGCTACAGGTGGCATCTAATTTTGTCTACAGGGCATGTTATGTCTCAAATGGCATAAAATAGGGGAAATAATTGGATAATTGGAGTCATCAGCTATCTATTTTGAAGATCAACAGTAGTAGCCTGTGGTGGCTAGTGTTGACTTTGCTTACAAAAAAATAACATTTAACATTAACATCCAACTTGAAAAGTATTCCTTAAATTGCCATGTCCCTTACAAGATAAGGCTAAGATAAGGATACTTTTCAAAAATAATAATAAATCCATGTATACGCGGAGTAGGGAAAATTGAAGTTCGAAAGCATCTGCCACGTATAGGGGTTCCTTTATTAAGGTTTCAACATACAGTATTCAGAGAAATACTGGGTTTACTTAAAGTACTTTAGCCCAAAAGTAAACTCTGACTTTACAGATCTTTACAGACCCATAATAAGCCCTTTAATTTCACAAGGGTAATAACTCTTTATTTCAAGGATTTAATAAACATTTCTTAAAAGTGAAAATGTATACTTTACAGAGGTCAGAGGTCTTAGCCTTTAAGTAATCTCTGCAAAGTAACCACTGGAAATTTACTTTTTTTGGTGATTGTGTATGGGTGTATGTTGGTGTGGTTTTAAGATGTTATAATTATATGTTTTCTCCTTTCTCTCTAATTAATCTAGAAGCTATGTCATTAGATTTACAGGGCATCTCAGATTACAGAGCAGTACAGCAAAATAACTTTGTCCCCTTTTTGCTTAATTTACCTCACTATCCATTTGATCTCGCCAACCTCCTCTGACCTCTGCTGGTCTGGATCTGCACCTTGGCTGGATGGAATGCACAGGCGTATCAAGATCAATACAGTTCCCCACCACAGTTGACCCCAGCGTGTCATTGGACCTCAGTTGGAATAGACAGATCTTTTAGCACACCATATTTAATTAGCTCTATTTGAAACAAATCACGTAGCTATAATTGCAGATGGCAAAAAGTTTTCAACTCTGAGTCATAGGCTCTTTGTCTCAGAAATGTCTTTAAAGTTGTACATATCTGTATCTGGACTGAATTTGGCTTGCCTAGTTATCTTTCAGATGGAACGCATTGTCTCTCTGTATTCTTCAACTATATAAGAATATGAAGAATAGTTTCAGTCAATTCCTTAGCGTAAAATTGATTTTCTTAAAATAAATAACAATAACTAATCACTCAACATGATAATCTATTCTGCTTCTACTTCTACAAGAGTAAAACATCTCTAATACAAAGTGGGGAGTGTCAATAAAAACTCACTGAACCATATAAGACTAAGTTGTCTTTATTAACTATTACTGTTATTGCTATAGCTTCTGAGCTGCATAGCATGAGCTGATGCAGATAGATGCCAAGTACCTGGGAAAGGCTGTTTGTCATTCAGACAGTGAGCTTTATTAGTATTGTCTCTTCTTAAGCTTCCCTCAGGCAACCTCTGGCCTGCCCCAAACCTCCTGTCTGGTCTGCTAGACAGAACAGAACAATGTGTGTGTGTGTGTGTGTGTGTGTGTGTGTGTGTGCATGCTTGCGCGTGCGCGTGTGTGTGTGTGTGTACACCCCAAGAAGGGGTCACCACCACCTTCATCAATTATTTAATAATTTAATACACTTTCTACATGAAGACAAAGACAATTAAATAAATATTACAGGACTATCCAAAGGTCCAGAGGTGTTATATGAGTGACAGATTAACACAATGTGGTGTGAGATGAGGGCCACATCTCTTTATTAATACCCAGAATGCCAAGCTGTCTTAAGGAGAACAAACCTCCCCCAACCAGAACAATGTTGTGTTATTTTGCATTGCTCACTAGTTGTGTGACTGCAGACTACTAAAGACCCACTTGTGTTAATTATTCAGTTCCTTGACTATTTTTTGACGAGGATGTGCCTGTAATAAACTTAGACTTTCCAAAACACCCCCCGATTTCACCCAAATGGCTAAACCTAATGTAACTTAATTAACTTTCACCATTCTCATAATCTGTTGACTTTCAATGAAACTAAAGAAATCTGGTCCCTGATTCCTTTAATGTCATTAGCTTTTATCAAAGCTGCTGAAGGTGAACTCAATTAGCTAAATGGCAGCATTGATTGCAGAATTATCAATAATGTTGGGTCAACAACCAATTTCCAGTAGCATATATGCTGTTGATCTAAATGTAGTTGATTAAACCGAAAATAAAGTAATTATTAGATGACTGGCACTCAATCATTTTGAAAATCTTTGAAAATGCTCTCAGCCTCTCTGTTTATCTACTGTTATTTGTTTTTCTCTCTTTATCTGTCTCCTCTGTTTATTGAAAAACAAACATTGAAGAAAGGCTAGCTTTGGAGAAAAGCTGATAAAAGGTGAGATCAGTTCTCTTTCATTTCAGTGCATCAATTTGATGTGGCCATACATGAGCAGTCATCAGAGCTGGATATGTACAGTAGACATATCACTAGCTGCTTTTTTATTTTTATTCCGACTGAAATCCATGTAAACCCAGCTAGTGATCACACACATATTAGTCAAGAGTATAACCTGCATTTGCATTGTACAGATAACAACATATTAACATGTAGATTAGCATAAATACCACATCAAGTAAAAATCTAGTAAGGTCATTACAGTAGGTTGGGGTTGTGGGTGGTGCTCATGGGAGCACTGAAGATCTGTGTTCTGAGTTTATGGAATAAACTGGCAAGCAACACTGTGGTACGATGTATAGGTCATGTATAAGTTTCATTCACAGATCACAATAAAGATTAGAACCCCACGTTAAATTTATGGATCCTTTCCATGTGCTACACACGATATTGATTTACAGTGGCTAATGCTGATGTGATGTGCCCCTCATTGGAATTATCATCCACTATACATTGATATATTTATACATAATATATGACATTGAGTCTTTCAAACAGTGAAGCCTATTTCTCCTGGATTCAGGGTCTCTTCCGAATATAGTATCTTGCCTTCCCAGGACTGTTAAAGTGTGTGTTTGCAATTCTATTACAAATGCCCATGATATTGAACAGATATACCCCTGAATTGTACAATACCTTCAGATGAATGTTTTAATTTGGACCAAGCACAGAGCCTTTCTAGCCATCAGCATCTTGATCTTACAAGCTCACACTGAGTTTCACTGTAATCAATCTTCCTAACGCTCCAATTGAGTGGTTGATGAGGAAGACCCCAGGAAGCCCTTTTGTCCAAAATCCATTATGACTGCAAGTGCTCTGTGAAGAGGTGAGGTCTTAAAAAACAAGGGTTGTGCCTGAAACTGACCAATTGTATCGTTGTATCGTATACTATAGATGTAAACAAAAACACAGCACACACATGTACAAATGGAAACTAATACTGCCTACATGCACTGTGGCAGAACGATGAGTGATGATTTAGCGTGCTGCCTCGTTCACAGCCCTGAAGGGGTGATTATTCACAAAGGAATGCGTGAAAAGGTTCAAAAGGGGTCAGTATCCCCGAGGTGCTCTTCCTTTCAGATAGGGAGTCTCCTCCTTGCTATTTCGACTGTCTTAAGGCAGACGTGATGAGCTGGAACGAGTTTCAGGTGCGTCTCATCACCCCCTGCCAGCAGCAGTCATGTCCTATTCCGAGCCCCGTCTCTGGGAATGTCAGAGCTGTCCATGGTGCTGGCCAGTAAGGTGCCAAGCAACCCAGACTTACAACACATATTCTACATGCACGCATTAAAGGTGTAATCAGCTATTTCAAGCTAATTGTAAGATAATACACTTTTTGTCGAAAACAACCAATATCTCCTCGCATTTCGCTAGCTTTCCGTTCTTTGTGCAGGTTGAAAAAATAATCCTTATTAATACTTATTAATACTTCTACACACCCCTGGCTCCGTAAATAGCCACGTAAACAAAGTGGCAAAACAAAGCCGTAGCACTACGCTTTGCTTCACAATGCATTTCCATGTGTGAGGCGGCGTCACGGAGGACAGCGTAGAGATAGTGTTTTGATTTGAGCTCGAAGTTAGCAAGAACGACTGACCCTGGTTAGCAAGAACGACTGACCCTGGTTAGCAAGAGTGACTGACCCTGGTTAGCAAGAATGACTGACCCTGGTTAGCAAGAGTGACTGACCCTAGTTAGCAAGAACGACTGACCCTGGTTAGCATGAACGACTGACCCTGGTTAGCAAGAGTGTCTGACCCTGGTTAGCAAGAACGACTGACCCTGGTTAGCAAGAGTGACTGAACCTGGTTAGCAAGAACGACTGACCCTGGTTAGCAAGAGTGACTGACCCTGGTTAGCAAGAACGACTGACCCTGGTTAGCAAGAGTGACTGACCCTGCCTTTAAGGGAAGGGAGAGAAAACGTATTTTCTGTTAAACTGGCAGCTCTACAGAGTGTCAGGTGAGGATGGACACAAATGTATCTCACCTGAATAAATACATCCAAGTCACTGGCGGCTTCTGATATTGTAATTAATAGTAGCATTTTCGCTGCTGATTTCACACCATACTGCCTTGAGTATGTCCCCCTGCATCTCTCTTCACACCCAGGCACCTACACGACTTTCAATGTTTTATTTCTCTTGTCTTCTCTCACCCACTCTCCACTGTGTGATAGATCTGTCCTGTCCTTTCAGGGTAAACAACCATCTCCTCCATCATGAAGAATTGTCAGTACGCTGTGTGCGTGCATGCATGTGCGTGTGCGTTTCGATGCACTTTCACTTTGATGTAAAAGGTGTGCATGCATTTTCAGGTACACGAGAGAGCAGCTGTAGATGTGCGTGCATGCGTGTGTGTGTGTGTGTGTGTGTGTGTGTGTTTGTTTATGGCATGTGTTTATGTGTAAATGTGTGTGTGGATGTGCGTGCGTGTTCGTGTTTGTGTGTGTGTGTGTGTGGCATGTGCTGATGTACTTCCAGTGAATGGGCTTGGAGGGGCTTAAGAAGGAGCATTTCATTGAACTTGGTGTTCCCAGCCAACACAGCAGATTTTTACCACAGTAAGCATAGCTCACAAAGTTCACCACTGGTCAGAGAGAGAGAAGAGGGGGAGGGGAGGGGGGGGTGCTGCAATCTCATCTGAATTTAAGGATCTGAATGTTAGATATTGAAGTAAAGCTTGAGTTCTGCCATAATAAAGGAGAAATAGCTCTGCTGTACCTTTAACTGGAAAACTGTTCAGTTATTAATCTGGATGAATAACGTACACATTAATAATACAGGTTAAATCAAAGGCAGATATGGGCCCCTTTTCCCATACAGACCACTTTTCACGAAATCTGGACAAAACGGGGGGAAATTAGATTGTCTGAACCATTCTTAATGCATTGCCTTTAGATTATGCTTTAGGTCTTAGAGGTGTAAGTTATATCTGACTTACTTCGTTTTATTGATTACTTCAATTTATATTGTAGAACCTTTTCCATTTCACCACAAGTGCATTACACTGATTCCAGGTTCATTTCCAGAACTTTGGTGCCTTTCCCTCAAACACAATAAGCACACATTCCCCAGTCGCACTGAGTAAGATGTGATTATGCAACCTGAATTGTTTCTGGTGTATTTTCAGATATTCCCACCGCACTCCTCCATAGAGAGCCATTTTAAATGTTAAAGATGGCTGTGGAGAACCAACGAAGGCTCTAGCTGAAGGTGTGGGTTTAGAGTAGGAAGGAAAGATGAAGAAGATAGATTGAAAGAGATTAATGGTGGACAGATTAAACCAATACTGAATAAATCAGTTTGGAAGCTTCAAAAAGATCATTAGAACCAGGGGTCTGGAACGCAACAACTGCTGGCCCCAAGCCCAGAAAACACCCCCACCCCACCCCACCCCCCCCCATCCACACACACACACACACACACACACACACACACACACAAGTTAACTTTACCCAAAGTTAGGATCCATTTGCAATAAAAGCCTAATATGTAGACACCGAATGAAATTTTACATTTATTAGGTGCTGGCTGCAACCCTAGGCCAGATTTCATTCTTCACATTTGTTGCTACGTGTCACAGCCTCATTCTGTGTGCTCGGTATTGTACCCACACAGTTGCTCTGAAAGATGAACATTACAGCCACAGTGATGGCACACATATAAATGAATATCTTAACATCAATTCTACCAATGAAATAGTCTTGCTGCTTTCTCATTGCAGCCGTGCTGTTGTTCTTGATTGCAAATGCTGAGGTTTTATAGTACAAAACTGTATTTTGAGACAATGAACCATATAAACAATAGTTCCATGACACAACAAGGCATACTTACCAGACCAAGAGAAGCAAATACAATGTGTACAAAGAGCCAGAATGACTTGTTTCATTTATGCATGGATACATTGCCTTGGACGGGATTGGATATGTGCTGGAGCAACATAAATTATATATCTGGACTCAAATGTCTATTGTTGCTAGTATTAGCCTTTGAATCTTGTTGTCGTGCTTCTGGGTCTTTACAATGTGAGCACTTATTGCAACACAACGGACTCATCGGTATGAAGAAATAGCCATCAACACAGTGAGATACACCAAGCTGTATTCCCCTCATGTGATTCACAAACACAATAACGAGCAGTAGCGTTAACAAGAAGAGCACAGCAATACAAAATAATGGAACTCAACCAGAGTCTGAATGAGATATATTGGAATTTACCATGAAGACGGTAGCCCACAAAGTACAGTAGGAAAGCTGCTATTCAAATAAACAGTGGGGAAAAGTGTTTTGATGTTAATTTGTATCTCATTTGTATCTCAATAAACAATTGTCGCCTGACTAAATTGGTCAGGTTGCCGGCAAGTTAAAGGCGTTAATAAAAATGCTTTTTGTACTGTAGCATTTGGCCTCTGTAATATCGGGACAAGTAGTTGTCTTGCGAAACACAAGCAAGCATACACAGTATGTTTTAGGAAAAAGATGCTGGCTCTTCATCTCTTAGGGTCTTGTCACATCAGGTCCCGTGGGAAGCAAAATGGCTGTTCATTATAATGCAGTGTACAGTCCATTTACACTACATTTGCCCTTGCATTGTCTGAATATGTGTGGGCACCATCTAGTGTATAGCCTTATATCTATCTCAGTTTAGTACACATACAGTATGTAGCAAATGGGGAACAATGATTTGTCAAATCCCTTTGCTATTTCTAACGTTGTTCCTTACACATCTCTAAACACTTGAACAAATACATACAACTAATGACTGTAGGTATTGTAGTAGGCCTATCGAGAGGTGTGAGAGAATAGGGAGTTCCTGTTTACATTAGAAGGAGGAGTTTCCTGGTTTGTTGATGCTTTCCGTTAAAGTTAGGACCTTCAGAAACTCATCACTCACTTAATTTCCCTGTTTTCGCTCCTTTCCATTATCTTACTCAAACAAAGGCTCAGTCTGACTGAGGAATGTTGGCCTAATAGCCTTTCTGGGGGCCGTATCTGACCACGACAAAAGGCTTTGTGTAGTACACAGAATGTTCATTCACTGCTGCAAAGTTCTGATGAAAATATTTGGTTTTTAACCAAGTTTAAATTTTTCTTTAAACCACCTTCAAATGGAAGTTGGTATGTTTGTGTGTAGATTTGAAGAACGTTGATATGTTTGGCAGCATGCTATAGAGTTGTGGGCAGTATTTAGTGATGCCAGGGACTGTGTTTATAAGGACTTACAATGAAGTACTGTAACGATTTCTGGGATAGGTTATGAGAGTATACCCCGAAATACACTGGGATAATGGTGCATGTACAGTGTAGCCTGCATCTTATCCTGGTTTCTGCCAACTGCCAACTGGCCTATGCGGGCAGGTGTGGTGTCAGCCAATGGATGTACTTTGACAGAAACACAAATTGCACCTCACATCTGGAGCAAAGACAAAACTTGGTTTTGTCTTTTGGTAATTCAATCATTACATGACAGTGACAGACATCAGTCAATTTGGAGGACATTTATTATTCTCCATCACTCTAGTCTCCCATTGAAGTAGATCGTATGACAAGACCAGAACAGGACGGGGATCATGAGACAGTACAAACAAAGCTGTGGTAATACTGTGCTTGGCTTCACAATGCATTTTGATGTGTGGAGCGGTGCCTCGGTGGTAGGCTACAGTACGTTTGGATTTGAGCTCGAAGTTAGCAAGCGTTCTCGAAAATGACTAACCCTGCCTGTATGTCTTTAAGCCATAGTGGGGTCATATTCAATAGCCACAGCAAAATTAATTTAAATTAGTTTAAATATTATGTTTGTTTTGTCAACATTCAGTTCCCTGACATAATGACATTGCATTGGCATTGCTTTTTCATGAAGAACAATTATGGATGAGGACATTATCGCTAACTATGGCAGCAATCCTTTTTATTTTGGAATGTGGTTGTCAGCTGCGCCAAGAGATAGAGATGTGCAGACAGGATTCGTTTGGAAAATCGTATGGAACATTGACCGAATAGCCTTCTTACTGTATAATTCACACATTGACATATTCCTATATTCTGTTTAAGGTGTGGTTTTGAACTCCACAACTGCTTAATTTAGTGAAGTTACAGTCCGTCCATGCATGGTCAAAGAATTCTGCAATCATTTTCAGAAGATATTAGACTAATGTAGCTTGTGTCTGTATGCGGATAAATAAAACCAAAAATTATATTAGATATTAGAATTGTGATTTTCACCTCTTTAAATAAATAACAGGTCCCTTAGATAAACTCAGCTACCCTTCAACATTAGCAGGAGGGGAAACTAGTGAATATTAGAGGCAATTGAAGCAATGACCTTTTGTAGTCTCAAAGGGACGACTCCAAGCACCAAATGTAAACTGACTTCAATCTTATCAGAGCAAAGGTAAAGCGTTCCACAAGGGTGAGCTCACTGTCACCTCATAACCCATGCATCTTCAGCCTGTATGGGTCTTCATATATAGCCTGGGTCTTCATTACATCCCCCTCATCTCTCTCTTACCAACCAGCTCTCATTGATTTCTCTTTTATCTCCTGCCCGGTCTATTACAAGTCCCCTTTTCTCTCTTCACTTGTTTTGTTTTCATGCCTTTGCTTGTCCATCTCCTCAAAGTCACCTGTAATCTCATGCTTTCATCTGTGTACATCTTCTAGACTGTTATCATCTCTCATCTCTATTTGTTCAGCTTTTTCACTCTTTAATTTCCAGACATACAGTGTGTGTGTGTGTGTGTGTGTGTGTGTGTGTGTGTGTAGCTATCTTCGGTGCTGTGTGAAGCATTACTCAGATGTGTATTACAAGAGCACATGTTCACACTGGTCAGAAACAAAACAACACCGATCTTAGTCTCTCACCCCTGCTGGCGAATAAAGCTCAGATGTGACGTACTCACCAGGGTTCAATTCAGACACAAGTGATGCAAAGACAGGCACGCGCACACACACACACACACTCATAAGTGCAATACACAGTAGCTACAGTAAAATGTGCTCTGCTCATTCTATTGCCTGGGGCTGTAAAGTTGTGATTTCGCCACAATGATACTGCTGTATTGTCAGGACCATGTGTGGGTGTGTGCATGTGTGCATGCATGAACATGGTATGGGGCTCTACCAGTGTTCACTGAGCCATGAATTCTGGTGTATGGAAATATCTGCCCACAAGTCACTTTCTGAAAAAAGTTTTGTGTTGGTGATATGTTCTTGTGGGTACTTACTTGCAACATGGAACATAATAAATGTGTTTTGCGTAATAATCAGATATTATTTAGCATTTTAATATTTCTTGTATTTTATGTAACCATGAATAATTTACCTAGGCAGGTGCTCTGCCGATTTGAGTTTCCCTTGAAGTAGAAGCAAAAATAGACCCTGCCAGCAAGGATTATAACATGCATTAATGTCTGTCAACAGAGAAATCTGCGGTGTAGTCGATTTGGTACAGTGGATGTTCGCATATATAACCAATAAACCAATTCATGTAAGGTTTGGTGTTTCCTTCCTCAGCCTGTAGTATGCTATATGTATATTAGGGATAAACTAGCTATTATAGTTACTTATTGTAGGCTAATAGGCTTTTTGTCAAATCCACCAAATATCTCCTTACATTCCGCTATATTAACATTCTCTGTGTGTGCTGAAAAAATAATCAGGTACATCTACACAGCCCTGGCTCCGGAACATATAATATATAGGAATATAAACAAAGTGGAGAACACCGCTCATAACAACAATGCCCTTGGCTTCGCGATGCATTTCAGTGTGTGGGGTGAGGTTTCTGAGGGAGTATGTTTTGATTTGAGCTTGAAGTTAGCAAGCGTTTTGGAGAATGACTAATCCTGCCTTTAATTATAGCCTAACCTGTGTTAATGTAGCACTTTATTTCACTAGAGGGGCCAGAAGGCCATCTCCAGTTCTGTTGGGAAGGATGTCCTGTGAACATAGAATAACACACTCTAGGGCAGAATATAGGGAACTGCATTCCTCAAAACCGCAAACCTGAGAGGTTTGAAATTCTGTAGTTGTAGTTATGTACCTTGTAATGTAATTCAGGGCTTCAGAAAAACTTTAGATTTCAGTTTCAAGTAGCTGTTAACGCCATCTATATAAATCACTTGCATCATAGATAGATAGATAGATAGATAGATAGATAGATAGATAGATAGATAGATAGAATTGTTAACGGCATCTATATAAATCACTTGCATCATAGATAGATAGATAGATAGATAGATAGATAGATAGATAGAACTGTTAACGGCATCTATATAAATCACTTGCATCATAATCTCATTGCTTGTTCATAAAGCTCCTCCCTACATACCTTATCTTATCTCCTTCTCTCACGCCAACCAACAAATGCCAGGCTGCCAATGTCTTCCTGCTTTTAGTGGAACCTGAAATTTCCGGATGTGTCCTGACAGAGAATTAGGGTAGAGGAAGGACGGCAAGCTGGGATTTGCTACAGTGAACACAGGGCAAGTGGACTTGAGAAAGGTAGAGCTCTGCCATCAGTGATTTTAACTTCATTTCATCCTAATTCTTTCTCCGCTGCCAATTTGCCAGTGTGATGTGTAAGAGACACTTGCTGACCCCACCATAACCCCCCTTTCCCCTATTACTCACATTCTAGTCTCACACACACACACACGCACACACACACACACACACACACCATGGACACCATTGACCTTTTTCACTGAATCAAAACCCCTTCCCTCTCCACTTTTCCGTCTATCCCTCCATGTAGCACATTCAGAGCCAAGCCATCACTTCAGGAACTGCTGAAGAGATTCTGCATTTAAAGATGAATATTTTACACTGTGGAGCATTTTTCAAAAGCGCAGCTTGCCTAGCATTTCAGGGTGTGTTTTTTTCATCTTCCTTCTTAAATCTCAGAGAGCACGGTACATGAAATTGGCTCATGGAAATAAAGATATAGCACATTGGGATGAGACCCCCAGAGAGCGATAGCACCTTTTTCCTTTCTTTTTTGGCAAAGTATTATGGGTTAGAGAGCTGAAGATGCAGGTTCTTGGGCAATGCTTTCCTCTGATAAAGATGGATAGAAATGATTAAACAACTATTTGTCTGCATGAAAATGTTAAATGTTAAAATACTACAAGATGCAACATCTCTACATAATTTACCATAATTGATCGACAGTAATGTACTGTCCTCTCCGGGAATCATCACTTAATCATGGTGGAGAGGTTTGTGTGTCCATATTACCCCGAAAGCTGTGTTGTTTGGAGCCTAGTGCTCCTGGTAGGGTCTCCCAAGGCAAAGTGGTCTCAGGTGAGGGGCCAGACTAAGAATGGTTCAGAAGACCCTTGGAGTCCTGTATGGGGCTCCATTAGGGAACTCCATAGTTCTGCTGGAAGACTTTAACGCGCACGTGAGCAATGATGGAGACACCTAGAGAGGTGTGATTGGGAGGAACGGCCTCCCTGATCTAAACCCGAGCGGGCGTATGCTGTTAGATTTCTGTGCTAGTCATGGACTGTCTATAACAAACACCATGTTCAAACTTAAGGATGCTCATAACTGTACGTGGTACCAGAGCAATCTAGGCCAAAGGTCGATGATCAATTTTGTGATCGTATCATCTGAGGCTGCATGTTTTGGACACTCGGGTGAAGAAAGGGGCAGAGCTGACTACCAACCACCATCTGGTGGTGAGTTGGCTCAAGGAGTGGAGGAAGACTCTGGACAGACCTGGTAAGCCCAAACAGGTAGTGCGGGTGAACTGCGAACGACTTAAGAAGGCCCCTGTTTGTGAGATCTTCAACGCACACCTCCGGCGTAGCTTCTCTGGCATCCTTGCCAGAGGCTGGGAACATTGAACCTGAGTGGGAATTGTTCAAAGCTTCCATTGCTGAAGCTGCGGCAGAGAGCTGTGGTCTCAAGGTCTTAGGTGCTTCAAGGGGCGGTAACCCTCAAACACCGTGGTGGACACCAGTGATCAGGGAAGCCATTCGACTGAAGAAAGAGGCATTTCTGGATATGTTGTCCCGGAAGACTCTGGAGGCGGTTGCAAGGTACCGACGGGCCCGAAGGGCTGCAGCATCTGCCGTAGCAGAAGCAAAGCAGGGGGTCTGGGAGAACTTCGGAGAAGCCATAGAGAAAGACTTTTGGTCGGCACCAAAGTGTTTCTTGAAAACCGTCCGGGGAAGTGGGGAACCATCCAAGCAGATCAGAATTATATAATTTCTTTATACTCAGCACAAACCGACTGCAAAACATACACACATGCATAAGCACACACACAGTGTTTAGGCAGATATCTTATTGCCACAGAATCACACAGGGGTAAAAGACAAAAACAAAACATTATTATGGAGAAAATGCACATTTTGCATTTCAAATTATTTATACAAATAGCTTTAAAATGTACTGTTGGGGTATGTTGGTAAACAAAGTTATCTCCGAGTTATGTGTGTGTGTGTGTGTGCGTGTGCGTGTGTGTGTGTGAGAGAGGGAGAATGGGAGCGGGAGAGAGTTGAGAAAGAGTTGGGAAGAACAGATGGCCACTGGGAGCAGAAGGTGTGAACTTGCACAACAGGACACACACACACAATATAACACCAAGGATCATGAATGATCATGCTATATGACTACATAATATTAACCTTTTGCTGTGGAGTTTGGGATAAATCATATACTTTGAGGTCCTGTCTGGACTGAATAATTGATAGATCCCAATTATACTTATCAGCTATGGCTGATTACTTTCTCCAGTGAGCGTTTAACAATTTAATAACAGCATAAAAGTACAATTCTCTCTCAGGGCAAGAACAAGAGTTAATGGGGTTTGGGTTCTGGGCTGTGATCTGTCAGTTCTATTGTATTATTTAGCACTGGTAAGACTGTAATCACCTTCATCTGTCATCTGAGTCCATCACTTTGCTTTCACTTTTCAGGAGAGTGAGAAAAAGTTTTACACAATCTCCATATTAGCCACAATCCATATCCATGGTCGTGATACAGTACTGTTAAAATTGGATTCTTACACAAAATTATTCTGATCCATCTAATTATCATTAATTGATTTCTTATATGTAATTTAATCCTGCCACACGTTAGATTGTTGCATTTTGCATCCATGGTTTTCACTATAAAGTAGTCAAAAGATCACATACTGTAATGTGGCACTGTAACAAACTTACTGTAAACGTACTGTAATTTTGCTGTATTTACAGTGAAGCTTGATTATACAGTTTAAATGTGAATCAAACTTTAGTTGAAAGTGGATGACATTACGCACATTTGTGAAAGAACGCTATACATCATCATCATCATAAGAAAATGATATTAATGACATCAAAACCAGTGCTTATAGAGCCAGATCTGTTAGCAAACCCACATCATTTTACCAAGTACAGTAGCCTGCTTCAAGATATTATGTAATGAGTGGGGGTGTAACAGGAATTACTATGAGGTGCTTATTTTTCCATTTTATCCAAGTGTATAGCGATAACTTCTGACCAAAATCTAATCAAATAATCCAGTTTAGAGCTCTGAGAACCTCTGTTGTCAAGACTGCATCTACTATAATGGAGACAAGTGGGGCAATTATGCTGCACACGAAAACCTTAAATTTCTGAAAATGTGAATCTGACATAAGACCAGAGATAAAAGGAATTTTAATACATGTCGACCTTCTGAGAAGTATATGGTGTACAAGCACTCAGTACTTGGTTGGGGCTCCTTTTGCATGAATTACAGCATCTATGCGGCGTGGCATGGAGTCGATCTGCTTGTGGCACTGCTGAGGTGTTACAGAGGCCCAGGTTGCTTTGACAGCAGCCTTCAACTCATCTGCACTGCGTTGGGTATTGTCTCTCATCGTCCTCTTGACCCCATACATTTTCTATGGGGTTCAGGTCAGTCGGGTTTGCTAGCCAATCAAGCACAGTAATCCCATTGTTATTGAACCAGGCATTGGTACCTTTGGCAGTGTGGGCAGGTGCCAAATCCTGCTGGAAAATTAAATATCTCCATAATCT
This sequence comes from Forbesichthys papilliferus, assembly GCA_025399855.1. Lineage (NCBI taxonomy): Eukaryota > Metazoa > Chordata > Actinopteri > Percopsiformes > Amblyopsidae > Forbesichthys > Forbesichthys papilliferus. The sequence continues at coordinate 3,942 of JAODOY010025093.1, read as the reverse complement.
CCATTAAGATTGTCAACAGAAAGAAGCATGAAGTGCTCAAAAAGTTCCCCATATATGGCTGAGTTGACTTTGGACTTGATGAAACACAGTGGAGTAACACCAGAAAATGACATGGCTGCCCAAATAATCACTGACTGTGGAAACTTCACACTGGACTCCAAGCAACTTGTATTCTGTGCTTCACTCCTCCCCCAGACTCTGAGACCTTGATCGCCAAATGAAATGCAAAATGTATTTTCATCTGAATAAAGGACTTTGGACCACTGAGCGACAGACCAGTTATTTTTTTCCTCAGCCCAGGTAAGATGCTTCTGACATTGCCTCTGGTTCAGAAGTGGCTTGACACGAGGAATGTGACAGTTCTAGCCCATTTCCTTGATACGTCTGTGCGTGGTGGCTCTTGATGCACAGACTCCTGTCTCAGTACATTCCTTGTGAAGCTCCCTCAACATTTTGAATGGCCTTCGCTCAACAATCCTCTCAACGCTCCTGTTATCCTTGTTTCTTTTGCACATTTTACTACCACACTTTGGCCTTCCACTCTACTTTCTATGAAGATGCTTGGATGCAGTACTCAATGACCAGACAGCTTATAGCAGTGATCTTTTGAAGTTTTTCACCCTTGTGGAGGGTGTCGGTGACTGTCTTCTGCACAACTCTCAAGTCAGCAGTCTTCCCCATAATTGTGAAGCACACTGAACTGGACTGAGAGTCTATTTACAGTCTCAATAGTGCACTCTTTCACAATATAACATTTCTAAGAGATATTGAATTTGGGGTTTTTATGCAACACATTCTCATTCCGAACTCCCCTATCTCTCCACCTAGTCTTGGGTCTTCCCCGAGGCCTCCTCCCAGCTGGATGTGCCTGGAACATCTCCCTAGGGAGGCGTCCAGGGGGCATCCTTACCAGATGCCCAGACCACCTCAACTGGCTCCTTTCGACACAAAGGAGTAGCGTCTCTACTCCTCACGGATAGCTGAGCTTCTCAGCCTATCTCTAAGGGAGATGCCAACCACCCTTCTGAGATAACCCATTTTGGCCGCTTTTGTGCAAGACCATAAGGGAAAACCAAATCAAATGTTGTTTTTGTCTGGAGTCCTGGCCCTGGTTAGAGTTTTACACAAATGGCTTTTAATGTCAAAAGCTGTATACATTAATAGTAATTCTCTGCAGAACCATTTCTAATGTTTTTAAGTAAATTGTCTTATATTTCTGTTTTTTAAACAGTAATGTTCTGTACAAAATGTTTATCTTTTATGAAAGTCATTTTGTTTTTTAGGGTTATGACTCTATTTTACGATATCTATCTTTTAAATATGAAATACATTTTTTTTTGTTTTTTTTACAATAATTTTCTCACTCCCCTGCTGACAGAAAATTATGCTTTAAAACTATTTTTGTACAGTGTATACTACTAGAGTAACGCTAAACTCACACATAGAGCCTGATCTACATATGCCTGAACACTAATGGGTTATATCAAAATGCTAGCTCTTCAGGTCTACTGTAGTTTTACACCATAAACACGCAAACCAACCTTGAATGTTGCCTCTAAATGAGACAGGCACCAATCTCACCAGACCAAGCTCATGGTCCTTAACCTCTCCCTCAACTGTATAAATCTTAAGCAGTGATTCACAGATGGTTTTTTTGGCCTACATCTCAATAACATTGTCAGTGATATTGTGCTACACACCATGAGCGTATAAAATTATGGGAAAAAAATTGTAATGATGTCTGCCTTGTGGTTGTCTAATAAATACAAACAAAACAGTAATCCAGTGTAACATATAAGAGCAAATCATTTAGTCATTTATAAATAAACTCACACGATCACCCACTTAGGTAAACTCATTTTTCATTGTCAGTAGATGGGGTGTTGCTTTGAAAAACTTTCGCCACAGAAAGTATTCCATGTATTTCTCCTCGTTCTTGTCCAACTGGAGCAGGAATTACACCAGGGACTTAACGTCAGGGAAGTCATTGACATGAATAAAGGCATCGGCAGGGACAAACACTTCATAATTCTCCCTAGATGGGCCCAAAACTACTGGCACTGTTCCTGACACTAAGGGTCCATTCACCTTTTCTGTGATGTAGTCTTTGTGGATGGAGTTTTCGAATGACAAGTAAAACTTGCCTATCACTTTGTAGTACTGGTCAGGGGGCAATGGCCAGCCACTAACAGCACCAAAGAGATGGACCTTAATGTGTTAAATGAGCTCATGGTAGTATGTCTCGCGTACAACCGTCCCAGTTGCTTGGTTATTGTTACTCACAATCCAACAAACTAACTTGTCCTTTGCAGGGATGGTGAAATCAGCCTCTGACGCCCTTTTCTTGGTTAGCAAATCAAATCTCACAGGGATGCTAGCATCTCTCCTGTAGCTCAGTGTAAGGTTAAATAGGTTCTCAATTCTTTTATATGAATGGTATATGTTGGGGATTCCAAATGGTGCCAAATCCATTTTTGAAAAGGTGGACGAGGACCGTGAGGCATATCTGCCAAATTTGTATAGAGTCCTCTGTGAAAGAAAATGACCCCTTCTGATACATGGTATAGGGATCTGTCATATGTTAGCACACAGCTGTTAATGTTGAAGTATTTACCACAGTCACTGATATTAAACTTCACACCAAGAGGCAAAAACCAGATCAAAACAATGGGTTTTTCTCTCTTCTTGCTTCCGATGAGATTGTTGTTTTCATGCAATTCAGATGAACATGAACTGGATATTGCTGTAGAGTAAAGATAAAACGATGAGCACACAAGGCCAGAAATGATTATTATTGCAAAATATTTTTGTTTCGTTGAGGTTGTTAACATCATCAATCCTGTAAACACAATAGTTCAATTTAGAGGTAGGCTACTAATAATTTAGGATGGAACAACAATAATACTGTAATAATACTTACTTGTAGTAATACAATGAAACCACTGAAAATGACATGTCATGAATCACTAAGCAACCATTGACTGTGTATATCATACAGTACAATCTAAGTATTTCTATCACAAATAAAGATTTATTTTAAATTTCAATAATTCACCTGTTATTATATAGATGTTTACTTACGCCTATATCCGAATGGTATCTTCAGACAGAGACTGGCAGTTCTGTTCTGTGATGGCAATTTCTGTCAAATAAATGCTTGCATCTTGTATTTTGCCATAGTTTTATTAATCTCCATAGAGCAGTTGTAGTCAACCCAAAGACTGACACACTGACTGATAACAACACTTTCTGTTCTCTGCCATTATATAGCCTGTTGACTCTTTGCAAATGACACTTACATTCTCCACGCATCGGCTATATGACCATGGCTTCCTCAACCATTTGTTACATGAAAGAGGAAGTGCTTCTAGAGGAAGATTACCCAGTTCGATCACTAAAACAGAAGACCCGATAGGCAGTTCTAAACAAAAGTGTTGTAACCATGTCTTATCTGAAAACAGACTTGTCTGGCTCCGTTGATACTTGAAGCACTAAATAGACATTGCCAGTTAAACACGTTCACCTTTGTGCTTACAGATTATATATAATGTGATCAATGAGTTAAACAAAAATGTCCTATTACAGTTCAGAGGAAGTATTTAATATGCACATTTCTTGTCAAACTGTTTTGCTATTTATGGTAATGGTGAAATATCAAATTACAGTATACTGAACAAATCACTTATATCACAATTGAAAAGAAATTGATTCCAATAACAAGTGTACCAGAAAAATTGTATACCACAAAACAATAAATTTTTTTGTTTTGTGTCATATTTATTTCGTGTTATGGTCAAAGACGTATGGGTTTCAGAGAGTATGGTATGCCCATTCATAATAACAAGGTTATACTGTATAGTCATTAATAAACTGGCAGAAATACAATTACTTTAATTCTATTTATTTGAATTGACTGCTTTATATATATACTGTATATATATA
>JAODOY010025072.1:0-23704 GCA_025399855.1 Forbesichthys papilliferus | reverse complement strand
GGTCAGCACCTGGGGTTTGAACCCACAACCTTCCGGCTGGTAGTCCAACACCCAGACCACTAGACCATCCTGTCCCCTGTCAAATTTAATGATACGGCATATGATTTCTGTAGAATAGACCTCTATTTTATCCTTTGTTTCTTTAATAATTCCTTAAATTTTATGAAAAGTGCTAAAAAAGTATATTATAAAAAAATTATACAAATGATTATAAATATTTTATCAATATCAATATTCTTATTCGTATTCTTATTACTATCTTAATATTGTTACCCAACTGTAGAGGCTATCAAAAGTGTTTGCCAGGGAAACAATGTGAAGGTAACTCATTTTGATACAGAAGTTGAAGGTGCATTTTAAGAGCTTAACATTTTCTGGCAAGTAAATATTGTGGAGAACTGCCACATGCTTATGGTCTTATCTCTGGGAGGCAGAATCACTGAGATAGATTGTAAACTGAAAATCCCCCCACACACATTTACAGGGAGCAGGAAAAATACTGTACACAACCTCTAAATTCTGTCGAATGTCACTGAGCTGGATCGCTTCTTCACTTTAGCTTCATGTATCTGAACTGTACAAGAGGAGGCATTGCTGATCTTGGCTATCCGATGACATATAAATGTTTGTTATTCAATGTAGGCTTGAATTTTGCCTAAGTAGTCTATCCAAGAATCACAGAAAAAGAACATGGATAATTCTCTAGCTGTAACGGAATTATTTTTTTAACCTTTTTATAATTATGTGTAATCTCCATGGGAACTAGGTAATTTAAACAGTAGAAATGTCACAACGGGGACTCCTGATGAATTGTAAACCTTTTTTCCCCCTCAATTTTAAGAGTAATGCTTTGTTTCTTTTGGCACTTGGTAGGTTGGCAGCAGAACCAGTGTGGATCGGGCCGCTGCCCAGTACCCTGCCAACCGCCACCAGTTTCACCATCAGACCATTCCAAATAATGAATCACTCTGCGGTGTATCTACACTGTGGTCTGAATGTCTGCCTCAGGAACCACTCCCACTGTGAGCAGGTGAGGCAGAGAAGAGAGAAATAAACCAGCGTCATAAATCGGGGACAAGAGGGTGGGACAGGCTTTCAATTTGGTGTCACACTGGGTGGGATAGAGCTGGTGGAACCAGCGGAGGAAACGCTAACCTGGAGCCCACAGGGAGTGAAATGTCATTTATTTTTGCCATTTGTTCAGAGTAGGGGTGGAAATATTCTTTAGTTTGTTAGTGAGAGAAGGACATTAAAGGTGAGATGGCAGAATAGATTTCAATACAAGGACATGTGTGGCGATATCCATTTGTCTTGAAGCGCCGCCTTTAGCTTTAGACATGTCACCATTAGGGTTCAATCTGAGCTGAGTTTTCTGGTAACCCTCTCGCAATTTGCTGATGTGCAGGGATGGGAAGTATTTATGAAATACAAAATAGTGTTTTGTAATTTGTATTTGGTAGGGTTGTTGAAAATGGCTTCATGTTTTGTATGAAAACACTGTATTTTGTAGTTTAAAAATACTATGAAATACTTTCTGTGAGATGTTTACTTAGAGCAGCTTCGGATTGAAGGGGAATGTTTGCAGTCGCCACATCCATGGCCAGGTAGGAACCTCTGGTTTATTTTGAAACTATTGGATAACCTTTAACCAATCTAGCTAAACCACCATTTCAAATACATGACTTCAATGCATAACTTGAACATCAATGCCTTTAGCCACCCCACTGGTCACTGATTGGTCCACCATCCAGGGTGGGTACAGTATGTAAACACTAATGTGACCATGGTTTAACTTTCCAGACTATAATCTCATCAGAAATATAGTAAAAGTATAGTCAGCAGGACAAAAATTACATCAAAACAAAAAGATTAAAAGATAATCTGATTCGGTTTTAGAAACCCCACCCCACTTTCTTTGTGTTTGCTTGTCTGATTGGCTGAGCTCTCTGTTGAAGTTACTTTGTTAAATTATTTAGATAATACACTTATCAAATTCAGTAAATATTTACTCACGGTTTGCTAGTTGCCGATTCCATGTGCATGCTGAGGAAATAATACAGAAATAATTCAGTGTTTCTACAGTCCTGGCTCTGTAAATAGTAATACAAAGTGGTGCAGACCGCACACAACAATGTGTGGGACGCTGCTTCTGTGTGAGCACACTATGGCATTGAATGCAGAGGTGTTTTGATCAAGCTCAAATATAAGATTTTCCCAGAATGACTATACCTTAACTAACTGAGTCAATCTACAGGTGAATGGTAAAGCTAGATCAAAAAGGCCAATATGTTTGTGAAGTGATTTCATGCTTCATTGGAAAAGTGTTTTTTTATTTATTTAAATACAGTAATGTATTTGATACATTGCATGACTGCTGTATTTTGTAGTTCATACTGATACACTTACAATCAGTGTATTTGGTATTTTATTTTAAAGTACATTTTCATGTATATTTGCTCATCCCTGCTGACAGGTTCATACAAGCTCTCTATATTGGTCAATCTATGATTGGGAGAATCATGCCATTTCCTGAGCCATAACATGAATACAATGTTTCATGGTTGAAGTACATAGGCTATACTGAAGGTTCATAGCCTAATTGTCTACTAGCAATATAATACCATGCTACCAGAACTATGGACTGGTTACGGAAAAATGAATCGTATAGGAAACCACTAATTTCTTTACATTAGGATATGCTGTTAGAAAACAAAGGCTATACTGTAATATTAACATATTATAACTAAATAGAGCTGTACTATATGCACGCATGCATGTCAACCACACTACATCAAATACGTTTCGCAGCAACAAATCGGGTTCTTGACGGTAAAGTGTCAAGTAAAATAAAAATCCTAAACTATCTTTAAGAGCGCACTTAGGGAGGGATAGAATGTTCTATTTCGGGAAAGGCCATATGGAGGCCAAGATGGAGCCATATGGCAGCCGAAAGCATCTGTTATGTCAGCACTAGTTGCACTCTGGACTTCACAGAAGGTCTTGGTTAAAATGAGAGCAGCAACAAACTTTAGCAGTGGGGCAAAAGATGGAAATACGGTGAAACCAACTGCTGCTGCTGGGGGAATAAATATCTATGCAAGGAAATCTGAAAATGACATGAAATCGGTAAAGAGACTTGTCACAATGTATCTCTCTGGGAAGTAACAGTAATCCAGATCACCATCTGCCACTGTTTTTAAGATGTATTATAGGGATTCTAAATTCAGATTCAGATTTCTGAACGCTCATGCAACTTTGTACTGTCTGGTACACTGTATTGCGCTACGCTGGAATATTTATAGGTTTAAATGTGTACTGAAAATGACAAAATAGATGAGTTCATCTATTTTGTGGATTGTATCGGACTCTAGGAATTCTGCAACGTGATGTCTCCTCATGTGCTGTTTTCCTAACAGCTTTGTCTATATAAATTGATTGATTTTTGCCCTCGTCCTTCTTTCCCATGGCACGATGTCTACTGTCAGTTTGCATACGTTTCTAAGACATTTATGTGCAGTGCAATAAATTACAAATCTCAAACACTGGAAGCAATACACAGCAGTTTGTAATAGATTTTTCACCTTCACATCTTTGGCTTTTGAGTGGAACAAATAAATTACTTCAATTTCTACGTGTATACCGCACCCTGTAGCTCCTGTGCAATCCAAGAAAACCATATATCATCCAATAAGATCATTACCTGCTAGCTGCTCAATAATTTCTCATAGTCGTGTGTGCAACATATTTCCCTTGTCTTTTTGTTAATAGCAGTGTGTTCAGCAGAGAAGTGCCTTCCCCTTAGAGGGTCCTGGGGTGATTGTTGCCAATCTTAGGAATTGTGTATCCTTTGGTCCCACGTTGAAAGAAGCAGAGAATTCCACCTCCCTAGAGAAGTTAGGTAATTATTAACTGCGTCGTGAAACAATATATTCTCACTCTAAGATAAAATAACACAGGAGAGACACTGACAGACAGGAAATGAGAACAGAGGAATCCATTTGTCTAAAGCACGTCAAGGATAATAGCATGTTGCTGAGTGGCGGTATGTTTTGGTCATGAAATCCATTAAAGAACAGAGTTAGGGAAGGATCAATGTTTTGGCTCAATTAAATGCATGGATTGAAGACATTGCTGATGTACAAAATAGGGTTTTTACACAGGTTTAACTAGTTTGACCAGACAATCATCTGTATAATTGTGAGTTACAGACCCTTCAGGACTGAATTTGGTCCTCTTAGGCTGGCAGCTCCGTTGCCACGGCGACCCTGCTACCCGGTGTGGCTGGCCTACCAACGCAGGGCCGGCTGGCTGGTCCAATCACACGCCTGCTGTGGCGGCGGCGCTGTGTGTCTACGCAGAAGAGGGGACCCGATGCTACCATGGCCGAGGAAGGAACTACAACCAATTACTCCAATCACATCATCACAGAAGTATCGGCAGCCAATTGCATTTATTCAACAGACACAGCAGTTGTCTACCATATCAACCGCAGGGCAGGGGAGACCAACCGTTCCAGCTGGTGTGGGCCAGACTACATGAACAAGAGGCATTCGCTCATATCAGACGCAGCTGCTGCAGTCAATTTTCACACTTAGCTAGGAGCAGTCTATTATGATTGCCTTTTTTTCCTATAGTGTCATTAAATCGATAACATTTGATATGGTATGTTATGTATAACATTGGAAACAAATAATGTGTTATGGAATATTTAACCTTTCTTTTGGCCACTTTGTGGAACTTGTCAGTTGACAGCGAAGGCGTGCTGCGTGCTTCTATAAACATAAGGCACCCATAATGTCCTGGACATTCACAAACTACATGGCCTGTACATTGCATCTCTTTTCAGTCTTCAATTTAGTTTGGTTATGTACTGTCACAGGTGTCGGCATATGGATCAGAGGCACAGCAGTAAGCTTAGTGCTTATTAGGCGACATCAGGCGCCTGCAGCTGTAGTCAGGGCGCTTGCCCAGCACGACAGAGCCCCACTAATGTGATTGGCTGGTTTGTGCAATGTGAGTTTCATCAATGAAGCCAGGCTTCTCTGGTTCAGGTAGCCTATCAGGAAACCGATCACGATCGCCTGCTTTTCATTGGAACATCAATCCTGAGGTCTGTCTTAAATAATAGTGCGAGTGAGTGAAGCATAAAACTATGGCTGTCAATGAAACTTAAATTCATATATTAGCACACCTGCATGCATTGAGAGATGGTTGTGAATGCTTGCAAGCATATTTGATTGTATAGTTAGCTCTCTGCCAAACATTATCAAAAAGATTTGCAGACTATTGATGTCCTTTAGAAATTGTGCACAATTGGCTTAAGCAATACGTATTATTCTGGGGAATTCAGACAATAGCCTTCTTTATAAAATTTCTAAAAATCATGCACTGAATTAATAATTAGTTGTTGTTTCATTGGTCTGTTGTTCTTTCTGGTTTCATTTCAGGATCATGACAGCCTACACTGTTAAGGTAGAATCCGAAAATGCACTCTTTAAAAGCTTTACAATAATGTGTTTACTGCCCTTGACACCTGGGCGATAATTGAGACACACTGACCCCATGGAGTAGTGGAGGTCTGTAGACTATACAAATCCCTCCAGTATGCATCACGTTGCCCCCACATACATATAAGGAATAGTGGATAAAACTGAGGGGATTCACGGTTGAAGCATTTATTAAAATGTGTTTTTAATAGTCAACAGTGTATTTACGTAAATGAAATAGCTGAAGCCCCTGGATGCATAGAAAGGCACATGCCCCTGTGTCTAGATGAATCACTAGCATTTTGCTGACTTTTATTTATTTACTTGTATTGTCCAATTTAACTTCATAAAACGCTTATGGACAAATGAATGTGAAAGATATGTTTTTTCAATCTAATGACATAATTCGTAAACATACATGTCAGTAAGTCCTCATTTGTATTATTTATTAGAAAGAGTAAAGGTCAGTAGGAATAAGAAACATCATATTGTTATCATCAGTAATCAACATGGCAAAAGAGATTTCCAAACTAAAGACAAATCATTAATGTACAGCAGTAAACAATAATAATATAATTTAGGTCCTAAAATAGATCAATGAGTGTAAATGCACGTACTGCCGGATTCCAGCTCTAGAAACCAGTCAGGATGATTGGTCATAGATTTGGTGTGATTGATATATATATATGATTACAGCAGTGTAATCACTGTGATGGATGCACTAAAATGGTTACTTTGATCCAGATTCGCTACCTAGCAAGTTGTTTCTTACAATTGCACATAAAGATAATAGTGTTATTTACGTTATTTGACAGAAGCCATAGAATCAGAAATGTGTCTACACAGAAGCTAGCTATCCTACACACCAGGCGTTCTTATCTGACATTTTCATTGGAAGAGCCCAAACCATCCAGACAATGCATTTATCTCATGCAGGCATCAGCAGAGCCTAACTGCTTTAAGATCTTCAACCCCTTCTCAACAACATGTTTATCTTGAAAAATAAACAAACCGTTTTCAGAAATCTTATCACAGCACTTACATTATTTACTATATTTATTTTATTAGATTTTAGTGCAGACATATCCACTACAGACAGTACTGTTATTATACATTTCATTTAAAGGCATAGTAAATAATTCTGGCAAAAGCGTGTTGATATTTGAAACTATTTTGAAACAAAAACCTCCCTTCAATCCCATAGGCTTTTACCTCAGACATTCTGTCCCACACATTGAAAATGCATTGTGAAGGCTAGGATATTGTTGCCTGTGTTTCTACAGTATAAGAGCCAGGGCTATGTAGAAGCCCCAAATTATTTTTTCAGCATGCACAGAGACCGGTAGGACAGCGGCCCGCATGGATATATTTGGTGAATTTGACAAAAAGTGTATTATCTTAGATTTACGCTTACCGGTACTATACTTCTATAGGGACAATCTGAAAATGTGTCGCGCTCTGTCAAGAACAGGAATGTCACCCTGATTTGCAAATGCAAACTGTCTTGCCTATGTTTGAAAACAGTTTGAAAATGGTTGCTTGGATTTTCGCGTTTGAAAACCAAACAGCGTTCTTTCTCTTAGAGCCACAAAATAATCTCATATTGCTCCTTTAACAAAACGATTTTTGCAAAGAACAAACACATACAATTCCTGACAACTACAGTATTTATCTATTCATGCATTATTTGGTCACATTATTTCCTGGCTAGGGGGAGGAGCATAGCACAGTGTCTGGAATAGCAGGTTTCTCCTTCAAGTATGAACACTATGTAATCAGTCATGGCAGCCAGTTAGAAACTGGCCCTGTGACATTGCAATGCAAACAAGTTTGTTGTCGCAACGCCTTTCATATATCCTAGTTTTAAGAGACTGTGACTTTCGATCACCTTGATCGCTACTAAGATTTTAAATAGGCATATGTAGGATATGTTTAACCATTTACAACTCTCTCCTTTCCCCTTTCCTTGATGAAGGCTTTTCATGGACAGCAACAGAGTAAACACACCTTACAACGGCTACACTGCAGGCTAATACCTGTTTGTGCTGAGATTAAAAGGCAAGTGTGTGCTTGTGAAAGGGATCATTGTCCATATGGATTGTCTTGACAGAGCCTGTGGGAAGTTCAGGGACTTCAGGAAGGATGATTTTGAGTCTGACTGGATTAAAGTGGCAGAGAGCAGATTCAGCCAGGTACACAAAGTCCGTCTCAAGACCTGGCGGGAACAGTGTGCCCTAAAATGCATTTCTGTAACAAGCTCAAACAGGTGGGATATGATACGGCTACCACTCTTTTAAGCATTCTACCTAGAATGATGTAAGGGGGTCAGTATTATATCTGTGGTTTAGTATTTTAATTAATGCAGGATGTTTGCAAGTTCTTTTTATTTTTTAAAGGAGGAGAATGCCATGCCAATAACCCCCCTAAATAATACATCATGTTGTTTCTGCACTAGAATGAGAGATGAGGCCTTGGAGATAGCCAAAGTGAAATCCAGGTTTATTGTGTTCATTTACGGGCTGTGCAGTGATCCTAATGCTCTGGTGATGGAGTATTTGAGTAACGGCTCCTTGGACAATCTTTTGACCAGTCACACGCTGATGTGGACCAAAAAGTTTGGGATGATTCACGAGGTCACCATGGGCATGGATTTCCTCCACAACATGAAGCCGCCCCTCATCCATTTCAATCTGAAGACCTCAAATGTCCTGCTAGATGAAAATCTACATACTAAAGTAAGTGAAACCGAGGAACTAAACATGTAATAATGAACGTAAATAACGTAATGAATTTGCACAGTGATCTGTGATATTATGACAGGTATCTGGGTGTTTTTATTTTTCTATGGAGATTTGCCTGAATAGAAGGTGAATATGTAGGGGCACAATTCATTTCTGCAGTATGTGAAATGTAAGCCTACGCAGACGATAACATGATTAAGAGCTATATAAACAAAGACTTGACTAATGATAAATCCAAGGTCTGTTTGACATAGCTTTTTATTATTCAATTCAATTATTCCATTTGTGAAGATTTCAGATTTTGGTTTAATCAAATGGGAGGAAGGTTCAGACAAGAACAGGTTCATGGAGCAGCTTACAGCACGAGGGAACATTAGCTACATCCCTCCAGAAACCTTCACCCAGTGCGCTGATTCCCCTGGAGCACCATTTGATGTTTACAGGTGAGTTGCTAGCGGAATATTCTACCTTTATCTGTCTCACCTCTACTGACTCCTGAGTCCATCACTCGCTCAAACATTACCACTGTCATCCGACTCTTCTTAATTACGGTCATTCTGTCACAAGCACCATCAAAAGCACTCTCTCAGTCCCTATTTAACCCCCTCTTTCAGCTCTTATTTCTTTGTTATAACCTCTCCCCATATGGCTGAATCTAAAATATCACCTTGATTAATCTAACTTTTGTAACTATATTCAATTAATCTTTATATAATGTGTGCTAACGTATTCTGTATGTATTCTAGCTTTGCAATTGTGATATGGGAGATCATGACTCAGCAGAAACCCTACCCAGGTATGAATGTCTTCCTTATAGACACACACTGTGAAGTTAGCATTAGTGGACAGTCCCCAAAACTATCTATACTGGCAAACTCATTCTTTAGATACAAAAGAGAAAAATGGTTTCAGTTACATTGGACCAATAGGTCAACAAATCGACTCAACAGGAACAAATGGGCACAAATTGTATGATTCTTCCCGCTCGTATGAAACCTGTCTGTGGGCTCTGCTGTGTGGATGCAGGGAGCAGTGTGACCAATGTGCTCATCCAGGTCTCGAATGGAAAGAGACCCAGCATGGGCAACATACCTCAACACAACACCCCGGACTGTGAGCATATGGTCAGCATCATGAAGCAATGTTGGCACCAGGACCACAGGAAGAGACCAGCATTCTCAGGTATACTGTATATTCAAAACCATCCCCCAAAAACAAAACTCACATGGAAAACACACACAACAATGCATATTCACTTAGTGTATATGCCTGGCTGTGAATCAATGTGTTCTTACAGGCTCACCAGAGTAAAACACCTGCAGTCTTATCTGATTAATTAATCTAGACAAGCGGCAGTGGGTCACCTTTAGTCAAACATGTACTGTAACGCTGTTAAATGATTTGTTAATTAATTCTAGCAAGTACAGTGTCGTTCATATACCGTGCCCTCGTGGACCTGTGTATTGGGTATGTAATAATGTGATGATAATCACGTTCATTATTACAGTCTCTCTTTGGAGGCAGATGTTGGGAGAGGTGCATCACAATTTAAAATATATTATGTTATAATCAGCACAGGGGATATATAATAGGTTTTGATTGTGTTTAAGTGTTGTCATGTTTGAACAGATATAGTGAGGAAAACAGAGGTGTTGAGTGAAGTCCTCAAGATTCCAGGAGTAACGCAAGAAACAGCAGTGGAGGACCATCGACAGAGACACGCCCAGATTTTTCCTCCTGCTCAGGAAGTTAGTTCTACTTAAAATAGTTCTGCAAAGGACTACCAGTTGTTATCTGCACCTTTGATGCACAGCATTAAGGATATTAGTTTAATTTACTAAACACATTATCTTATCTTACACTGATATCGGCTTTCATCTATATCACCATTTGCTTTCCCCATCGTCTCTATTTATCTCAAGCCTGTTATCTCCGCGGGCACCAGGAAAGATTAAGTTATTACGATTTCCAAGCCATGTCTGTGTAAATGAAAGCTGTATTCAAGCACCTGCAACCCTGGCAGTATGTATAGCTACATTTAACCAGCCAATGATGCTGTTTAGCAGAAAGATATGTTGTGGAAATAATCAAATCTTGATATATACGTTTGTGATACAGTCTACTCACTTATGTTGATTTCCATTCTAATCTAGAGGTTTCTGCCTGAGAGAGATGTCCCCTCAGGTGAGTATATCGTTAGAAATTGATGAAAAAGAGTGAGCATGTTAAATGTGGTATAAAGCCTGCAGGGCTGACCTTTAAATTATATTTCTAATTCCATACCTTATTTTAATTGAGCAGTGAAAGTAATTCTGAAATATTGAAAGGTTTATGAATGCTGTTGATGCTGTAGTGTCAAGTAAGTGGAGTAGGTACATTTGGTAATTTTGATAATTTGATTACTTTACTTAGTAAAACACTTACTTAGAGAATGATAACTTAGATTATTGTATGTTTTACATGTTGTAATAGTTTCTCCAGCATACATATCAATCAAACGCTATATGACAATTTGACCTGGCGTCAGTCATTATGTTAAGAGTATTCAACTTGATTGACGCATAATAAACTGGAGGTCTGGCATTTGCTTTAGGTCTGAGTTTAATTTAGAAATGCTCTTTCTCATCGCATATTATTATCTAATATTAAAATTCTTCCTTCACTTACACAGACAGCGACAACATTCTCTCTCTCCTGTCGAAGAAGGATTTTGTCAGGTTCATAAACTCAGTGAATAGAGAAGATACAGCTCTTCGTTTTTCAGATGATAATAGCCTTCTTCACTACACCGTAGCCAGCGGCGATGAACAGAGCATACTGCACGTCCTAAGTCTGGGCGCAAACGTCAACTGTCAGAGTGCTAGAGGTTACACTCCCCTTATCGTTGCTGTTATACACAGGTCTGTATAAACCAGATTTCAGACAAACCACGTGTGTTGTTGTTGATACTCAAATTAGATTAAATTAAATGCTTCGGAACTGATGTACATTTAGAAGAAATTCTAGTAAATAAATGTCTGGCAGGATTTGTATATCTTACAAAAGTCTATAATCAGTCATTTTAAAGCTACAATCTGAAAGTATCCAGTTGACCTAAAGTAATGTTTCTGGTATGCACCATATTTTTGAATGGACACATTAAGGTGAATGGACAGATTATGGTGAATGGTCAGACCTTGACATTATTGCGTGTTCGGCTCTACAGGATCCACGACGTCATCACTTTGTTGCTGAGACACGGGGCGTGCGTCACCCAGGGAGACGAGGACCAATGGACCCCGATCCACTTTGCCGCCCAAAGTGGGGACGACCGGACCCTGCGAATCCTGCTGGACCACGGAGGGCTGGCGGGCGCCCAGGAGAAGACCGGCTGGACGCCCCTCCACCTGGCCTGCCAGAACGGCCACGAAGCTGTCGCCCGCCTGCTTTTGTCCCGACTGGCAGAGGGTGGTGGTGGTGGTGGTGGTGTGGGGGCGCGCGAGGAGGAGGAGGGCAGGACCCCCCTCCACCTGGCCTGCTACTATGGTCACTTCCACATCGCCAAGCTCCTCCTGTCGCAGGGGGCAGAGCCCGACGCCACCGACCGCTCTGGCTGCACCGCCCTGCACCTGGCCAGCTCCGAGGGACACAACCGGGTGGTCCGGAAGCTGCTGAAGAGCGGCGCCCACGGCGATGGCGGCGTAGCCGGCGGGGAGGGCTGCACGCCGCTGCACATGGCCGCCCTCAGTGGCAATACGGGCATCTGCAGGCAGTTGGTGGCCGGTGGGGCCAGCCCGGACCCCCGCACCGCCCAGGGCTGGACGCCCATCCACCTGGCCAGCGCTCGGGGCCATGCTGCCACGGTGCTCCAGCTGGAGAGCCAGGGCGGCAGCGTGAACGCCAGCGGGGAGAGCGGCTGGACGGCCCTCCACCTGGCCTGCCACCACGGCCACGCCGAGGTGGCGGCCGGGCTGCTGGAAGCACACGCAGACCCCAACGTGGCAGAGGGCAGCGGAGGCTGGACGCCCCTCCACCTAGCCTGCAGAGGGGGCAGCGTCGCCGCCGTGGAGCGGCTGGTCGCACACGGAGCCCATGTCAACGAGGTGAACTGGACTGGGGCCACGCCCCTGCACCTGGCTGCTCGGCACGGCTGGGTCTCCATAGTGGAGGCTCTGCTCACCAACGGTGCAGACGGAGCCTTGCAGGATGTGTCCGGCTCCACGCCATTGGACGTGGCTCATAGGGCTGGGAGAAAGGCTGTGAATACAGCCCTGCTAAAGCCATGGTGACCATGGGTCTGGAGAGAGGCACTGTATGTCTCAAATATTGTCCTTCTTCTTCAGTCTAGATCTGCTCTGAAAATCAATAGCAGGACGGGGATAGGAGAAAGACCAAAGAATTATTTTTATTTTTTCATGTGTGGTTTTGAATTCATTTAAATTAAACTTTGGAATTAGGCACTGTGCATTTTGTATAATCTTCTCTTATTCGTTCTTGACTCTGAAACTGCTGACTATCAGTGTACAATATCCATTGTTAGCCTTCCATTGTTATATTAACCGAATAGTATATTTTTTTTCCATTGCTCTTTGGTGGCTTTTGAAAATATTATGCAGATGATTTGAGGTAAATGTCCAAACCATTGTCAGAATGAATGCAGTAAATAATGGTGTGCTATGCATTTTGATGTGGCTATTTGTACTGTAGCATATTTACATCATACTGTAATGTGTTGACTTTAGCTAGGTCAGTTCAGGTTGTATTTGCAGTATAATTTCCTTGTGCTGCCAAAGTCACAGACCGCTGAGATAACAAACAGGAGAATGATTTGCTTGTGAAGTGGAAAACATTGTTTTAAAATCTATACTGTAGCAATCAGAAGCAGAAGCATGCATAGAATATAATACATCTTTGTTGTAGCAGTTCTTTTAGAAAATCGATAGCAATTTTCTTAACATTTGCCAGCATTCAAAATTTGAGTCTGAAAAGAGAAGTTAACAATGTTCTGTTATATGATATAAGTGCTTTCTGTCCCAAGAAAATCTGAAAATGATCATTCAGTGTTCACAGTCAGTAATACTGTATACATGCAAATGGCATGGCTTTGGTAGCTTGGATGTAATGCAGCTTTATAACATTCTATAGGCTGTACTGTACATTGGAGTAGGTGACGATACAGTACAGTGCACAAACGCATTACATTCCCTTCATGCTATAGTGATATTTTGTGCAGCTTTTGTCTTTGCCTCAAGTAGAATTAAATGTCTTTTTTACCTATATTTGTTTGTATTTATTAACAATTGAATGATATGAGGTATTGATTCTTATTTCAGATATTTGTTCTGCATACTTTGTAATAAAATCAATACTGCTGCAATATTCATTTAAAACATCTATGTGAATATTTAGGTATATCTAATTACAGTTGATTTGTTTGTATGTTGAATGTGTTAAGCGTTTAATATTTTGATAAAAATGTAAATGAAAAAGCTAATGAAAGTATTGTCATTACTGCAGCATTCTGACTTGAATACATATAATACATTTCATGACAAAAGTAATAGAAGTGGCAAAATTGGTTCTGCACTTAGTTGCCAGGGTGACATTAAATTGTGGGCTTTAGATTTTATTTACATTGATTGTCTCATCTTTATTTTCCACATCTACAATAAATATCATTAGTTCTCTAAGTTTTTGGGCTTTTACACCTCATTTACTGTTTAATGATTAATTCGAGTGCTGCATGAAAGATCAAAATAATCATTTCAAGCATGAATATAAACTGAACATGTACAAAAGAACATTAAAAGTTGTTAAAAACACCAGTATGCATGAATGATTAGGACCATAAGTATGCACAATTTGCACTCTCTCTGACACACAGTATGTACATGCATTAAAATGATCACTGAAAATAGTCACGGACTTCCAACACCGGGCATTAGCTGATAATTATTTGTACACAGGGATTCTTTCTTTGAAGAAATTGCAATAACCTGTTCAACAGGTGATGCAGGTTATGTTCAGATAACATTTTCACCTACAACAATGGTCATGTATGTCAAATGCCACTGGGCTCAACCTCGATCCATAACATCACACTAGCTGTATTCTGAAAAAAGAAATGTCAATCTCTCAACAGCATCTAATCATGACCAGCTAAATCAATGGTGTGGACCTTTTTACACCCACAATGGCACATTGGACACCTTCTATCAAGAGATAATTTGGTTTAACATCTAACCTAATTTCCCTATTTGACAGAGGCCTGCGGGATAAAGCTGTTGTCAGATTGCTGTTGCAGTAAGATAAACAGCATGTATGAAGGCAGTTGTACAACCGCAACCACAAAAATGTAACTCATTTTTTACATTAGTCTTTTGAAATTCTATAAGGATTTTTTTATCTTAACTTTTATTTTTAACTATTCTTTATGCTGTATCTCTCATTTAAACAAGTTATGAAAGCCATGACTGATGCAATAAAAACTATATAGTTTTGTGAGAGTATACATACAGTATAATGATTTAATACAGTATAGTAGTCCTACATTATATTTCTGCATTCAATATCAATACTTTTAAAATAGTAATGATAGAAAAGAGGTTATAGAAGCAATGTTATTCAATGTCTTGATCTCTGTGTAATCTTTAAACATTTTGTGCACCATACATCATCATGCATTATTTTCTGTATTATGCATTAGTTACTTTCAACGCAGCGCAAATTGATCCATAATAATATTTTAACATGACAAAGACCAAGCATATTTATTATTAAGAGATGTTGTTTGTTTTGAGTGCTTCTGTACATTTGTCCTCTCAGCAGAGACAGGTTACGTGTCTTCTGCAGAACCCCTCTCAACTGACGGGGTTAAACAAACCACTGAGCGCTGCCATGTGGTTTTATGTATCTGCACTCATGACTAATGCTGCTGGCCGTTTTGACCCAGGTGTGCCGCCACACACTAGACCCAAGCAGGCATCAAGGAAAACCTCTCTGGCCCTACCCAGGGTAATTAATTGTAAGTGATCTATCATGTCTCCCAGGGGGATGTATTATTTTCCAGAGTGATGATGTGGAAAACATTTGTCACCTTTGTCATCGCTTAGCAACCTCGTCCAAAATAAAATAGTATGCCCATGTCTTCTATTGCTTTCTGGTACTCCACCCATTGCATTGTTTAACCTTGGTCGGCTCCCGTTGGTTTAGTAATCAGGAAGAATTGTTACTACGTAACGGAACACTTAACCCAAAACAGCAATCTGTGTATGAATTACCTGTTAGAGTAAAAGAAAAAAACATGTTTTACTCCCACCGCTTCATATCTGTAACATTGCTCTGATAAAATGAAGCTGATACTGAGTCAAAAATATAAAGGAAAGAATGATCACCCAATCACAATTACATCAGATGTTAGCAGAAATTGACAAATGCATCCTCCGAGAGTATGTCTTCTCTCCCATCGAACTCAGCGAAGTACTCCTTGAATAAAATGTTTAGCAAGAAAGGCTTAGGCTTATAGGCTGGTGCTCAGGCTCATAGCTTTTCACACCGATTGTGAGATTACACTTTTCTGGCAGCAATGTATTCCAACTCAAACTACTCTACATACGCAAACAAAAACCTCTAAAAACATCCAGTACACAGTAGACAATGAACCGAGGGTGGTGAAACACCTAGCATCACTTATCACAGCCTTGTTTTCTGCAGCAACAACTCTTCTTCCCTTCAACCGTCCTGTTCCCTTTCATTGGTCTTGTCATAATATGTAGTCTTCTGCGATGATTAATGGCAGATCCTCCTACTATCTCTGAAGACCAGAAACTCCCTCTCACTTCATACATTTTACATATCGCATCCGCTAATACAGTCCCTCTATCCGGCTCAGTTTTTTTCTCTCCCATGCAATTACCATTTCAAGGCCGTACATGGTAACGCATCTCCATGATGTATCTGGAGCCTTGATGTGCCTTGTATCTCGCTGCAGTGCATTGAAGCTAGCCTGGATTTAGAAGAAAACTGGATTCTTTGTTTTTAAAACTGTCAAGCCCTCATCCCCCCCCCCGGCCCCACCGCTCCCCCCTGCCCTGTATTGATCATTTAAGCATCTTAATGCATATGCTACAGTAGGATGCAGCGTGGTCCATATAAACGTGATCTCTGAGCAAACCCACCAGAGCAGAGGCTGAAGTGCGGCAGCATTGATGGCTTCTATCAGGAATGACAGTATTGTACATGTTTGGTGTTATGATTGTTTGTGTGTGTGTGTGTGTGTGTGTGTGTGTGTATGTGTGTATGTGTGTGTGTGTGTGTGTTTGAGAACAAAATAGAGTAAATTATGTATATGAAAACAAATGTTTTATGATCTTTCTGTTTGACCCTTAAAATATGGCCCCTTTCACTACCAATCATAAAGACTTGCCAATATTAGTTAATTAAATAATGTGTCAGGTAATGGAAGGGGTGGGGTGGGGTGTTGGGGGGACTGTATTTGTATTCAGTGAAAACATGTTCTTGACATATTCTTTATAGAAAATAAGCAAAGCACTTGGCATTTTACAATGAAAAAAAATAACCCCTTTTGATTCCTTTTAAAGAGCACACAAGGGATTTGATTTCACATTTCAGGGAAGTAATTTGTGCAGATCGTGGGTGTATCTCCAAAGGTTCAATGAATGGATGACTGCCCCATTTTTTAATTTAGGATATTGGCATTAAAGTGGCATAGCCTTTATTTGGTTTAATGCTTTAGAAATGTTTTTTATTACACCAGTTCCCAGATCTTTGACTTAATTATAGCTCCATCATTTCATTTGTAACATAAAAGTGAAGATTAATTTCATTTAATTTACAGAATATGTGTTTTCACGTACAGAAGTTCCCATCTGCTGTCCTGTACACAAAAATTGAAGTGAAAACATTTAACAAATCCACAACAGAACCATCCAGTTGGGAAAAAATCATAATTGATGCGGTTTCAATACTTCAAGGCTATCCTAAACTGAAACTAACTGCAGTATAATTCTGGGTAAAGTGCCAAGGACTATGGAGTCATAATGGCCAAACAAAGGCTAGCACATGGAATGAGCAGAAGGAGAGCAGAAAAGTGAATTAAGCACCGCTGAGATATGTATCTGTTCATTTCCTCTGTCCTTCACCCCATTGTCCTTTGGGCTTCAGCGAAGATTACAGCCTACCTCTACAGATGAAGAGGTATTGTTCTCCTCACGGCCTGTCATCGGCTATACTGTAGTCCCATTGCTGCTCACAGGAGCTGTCACTCTTCAATCAATCAGAGCTTGGCATGTCACAAGTAATGGACCATGCACGACACACACTTATTGCATGAAAGGTACAGTGCTAACGTTTACAGTGACACAGTGCTAACGTTTACAGTGAGACAGTGCTAACGTTTACAGTGAGACAGTGCTAACATATACAGTGAGACAGTGCTAACGTATACAGTGACACAGTGCTAACATATACAGTGAGACAGTGCTAACGTATACAGTGACACAGTGCTAACATATACAGCGACACAGTAACGTATACAGAGACACAATAAAATATACAGCAAAGCAGCTGAGAGCTGGTTTGAAGGAAGGCCTGTGTAAAAAAAACAACTTTCTGTGGCAGGACGATTAGGCTGTGTTTGTAAAATCACAGCATGGCTGACTGGTTGAAGGTGGTCCAATTGGTGGTCCAGCTACAGTATAATAGCCTAGCTCCAACTGACAATTGCTCTCAACTCAATAGTTTTCACTGAGATTACAGTCTAGAGACAGTGTTTGCACTAGTGTTTTCACAGCCACTCTGCTGGGGGACCAATCAGGGTGGGTTAGTGAGATGATGTTGAAGTCAGGCGTAGTGGTATTGGTAGATGAGAGGAGCATAGTTATAGTGATAGCAACTATCATTGGTTGAACACTGTCCAATAGTTTCTAAATGAATCAGAGGTCTACGCCCAGCAGAAGGAACACTTCCCAATGGAGCGTGGCCGGACCAGTATCACAACGTTAATATGGTCTGGCTACATCAGGTTACCTACGGAATGCATGAACACATGGTTAGCAGACTGATTAGCAAACTGAAACTGAATGTTGACTTATTGAGGGATGGTCTTTGCAGCTTTACAATGTTTTACGCAATCTAAAATCTGAGACATTTTACACTGGAAATATTTGTTAGTTTTTACTGGACACTAATTTAAAAGATACTGGAAATGTAACTACTTATATATCTTTCACAGCTATCGCATGTTCTGTATGTTAATACAGTACAGTCTTAATGTGTATATTAATATATTAATATATATTAAAAACATTTAAATCTGTCTATTTATCTCAGCCCCACAACAGTGCCTTATCAAATATGTGTCTATACTTTGGAAGAGTGGCAGAGAGGCTTCCTCCCTCTGATCGATGGGCAATAAATCAGGACAGGATAAACCAGTGCTAATGCTGCTTAATATTGTCTCAAAAGTATTATGAATATAATAAATATTAAAACAATAAATGCATTCTGTTAGAAAACTAAAAATGCCCATGCTGAAACACATTATTGCTAATATGTATATTATTAATAATACTGCAATATTTAGTCCTTCATACTCATTAATTGTTCCTAAATGGACTACCTACAATATCAGATGTGACAACATGCCTGTCAAGATGTGTCACAAAGGGTCCTTTTTGATTCTTCATACATTTCATATTTATACAGCCATTTTAGGAAATATACCTTTCATTAAAAGTTGCACACAGGATATCTAATTCTGAAATGTAAACCTCTTTACCTTTATACAATATAATTAATTGGATTGTAGATATGGGCATAGGAAAGTAATTCATGTAGATCATTCTGAAATATACATTTTTGTTCTATGCAGTTTGAAAGTATATCTATAAGCAGTGTGTATGATTATGTAATCAGTTACATGTAACAGATCACAGTAAAACTGTAAATGTAACCCATTATAGCTACCAGCTAAAACAGTAGAATCAAATTACAAGTATTTTTGAAAACATTTGACGATTACAGTACTTCTAGAACTACTTTGCCCCGCAACCCTATACCTGGTTTGCCTCGCCGGTGTGTGTCCGACCGGCGGTGTCCCCAACGCCCCGCAGCCACGTGTGCTGACGGTTTCTAGCCGTGTGGGTGTGACGGCATATAAGGCTGCAGGGTTCCTTTTGGTTTTGTGGGTTATTGTTTGTGTCTTCGTTTTTTTTTTGCTGCCCTATGTTTTGGTATGCGACTTTTACTGTAATTTGAGTTGTTCATTAAAACACAGAGCAGAGGCTCATTATTCTTGACTCTGTCGTTGTGTTCTGGCGGCACTCGCCACCCCTGCGTCGTGACACATGTATGTCAGTAGACTTGTTCTAATTCAAGGTGGAGCAGCATGATTAACACCACCGGCTGAACACAACAGTGATAGGCGCATGGTCAGACATTGTCTTCTCATCTTTAGAACACATGCCAACCATGTTGTCAACACTTCATAATCAGCAGGTGTGCTGTACACAGGAGACACACGCGATAATGACGCAGGCAGCATCACTCGGCATATATTTTGCGGCTGAACAGTAGAAACAAAAGCATGGATGCGTGGCATAATGCTTATAAAGACTTAAAGCATATTAGGACATGTATTTAAGTTTGCAGCCTCACTCACACATAACATTTTATGCTATCATCACATCATGCTTTACATCTGACTGGAAGACAATTTCCATCATTTTTTTCCTTCCCTGACGTTATGAAGCTCTCCATAGTGTCGCCAGACTCCTCCATTTTGATTCCTTCATTCTGATCGCCAAGGTCAAATGGGTGTTTCTATTGGCTGATTGGCAACATGACCGAACTATAACCAAAGGCAAAGTAGTGAATTACTTCACAGAAGGAAATCATGTTATTTCTTCACCCTTTGCCAAGTTTCGAATGGAGGTGAGCAGTATGCCTATAGGCTAAACGAATCCTTGCACACTTTCTTCTAGAATTAGGCTGGGGACCACTAGACGCTGTCTTGCACAGACAATTTTTACGAATTACGCAGTCAAACAAAACACCTTTTCGTGGCGCAGCTGCAGCTCTGCTTCTCATATCCCATTTCTGAGGGAACAGGAGGAATTAGAAGAGGAGAACCTGGATGAAAAATAGAGGGGAGAGTAAGGATGAAATGTGGAGGGAGTAGGGGTTATTGAATGGTGGTGTGAAAGGAAAGTGGCTATCTGAGGGAAGATGGAAGGAAACCTCGCGCCAAATAAGTGATTATGATTGTCTGCACTGAGGGAGCAGTAGAATCTCCCGCATCCACTCTCAGTACAATTAACATCATACCCTATCACTCCTATTCTATTCGCTAGCCTCTGATGTGATAGATTGTGTTAAGATTTAAATTGATACCGTGCCTGGGAGGGATAAATGATTACAAATGACTTAGACGCTTCTCCACAGACATCTGCTGAGCTGTGAAAAAGCCAGGTGAATCTGATTGGTGAGGGAAATGAAGGAGGAATGGTGTTTTTTTTATTTTTTTTATCCAATTTAAGTTCAGAAACGTTCTGACGCTGCCTGGTAACACCATTGCACCGTGGAAATTACAGTTGTCAATAAGATCAACATGGGTTTTCACTCTCACTACACTAATGCCATAGCAAAATAATAATACTCGAAAGGCTTGAAGCATATCCAATCTGTAATTTTGACTTCCAATAATGTTTCTCTCAGGCAGACCCTGAGAATTAACCACTTCTGAGACATAGGGCTGCACCATGTTTAATTTAATAAATTTTCCTTCTCCAAGTGATTTGTTTGATTGTGTCACCAGGGAGAGGAAGGCACTCTGCTTTTTCATTTGCATGGTGTTCAGCATAAATGCACCTGCCTGTGAGGATTCTGTAAATATCCTAGCTCACTACATCTGAACAGGTCAGCAAAATCCCATCCAATAACCATCCTCAGTGTGTGACAAACTGATGTCATGTTTATGTTCAGTTGAGAGACTTGTAAATGAAACCTCAGTATTTGGTGTACAGAAGCCGATGTACTGTACTGAAGCACACTGCTAATCAAACGGAAGCCGTAACCTTTTTTAATTTAAACTCAAGTGCAGTTGGGTTGCGTAGGTGCTAGTAGACATGCACTATAAACCCACAGACCTAGCTGACCTACTGTAGATTAAAATACCAATGAGAAAATACTAGTTCTCTGTGCGCGTTTAAAAATATTCTGATACTATTACTGGCTCCGTAACGTCAACAACACCGCTCATAACAACAAAGTCATAGTGCTAAGGTTAGCTTCTCAGTGCGTTTCCAATTCTGAGGCAGCGCCGAGGAATATTGTTTTGATTTGAGCTTGAATTTAGCAAGCGTTCTCGAAAATTACCCTGCTAAAAATCCAGCATAAACCAGCATGAATTCCATGCTGGACTAGGCTGGTTTATACTGGTTAGTGCTGGGGTAATGCTGGTCCAGGCTGGTTCATACTGGTTCATACTGGTTAGTGCTGGTGTAGTGCTGGTCCAGGCTGGTTCATACTGGTTCATACTGGTTAGTGCTGGGGTAATGCTGGTCCAGGCTGGTTCATACTGGTTAATGCTGGTGTAGTGCTGGTCCAGGCTGGTTCATACTGGTTCATACTGGTTAGTGCTGGGGTAATGCTGGTCCAGGCTGGTTCATGCTGGTTAGTGCTGGGGTAGTGCTGGTCTAGCTGCTATACCAGCACACCAGCAACCAGTATTGGATGCTGGTACACCAGAAAACAGCATGGGATGCCGGGGTACCAGCAAACCAGTGGCGCAGGAGATGTTTTTTAGGTGGGGGGGATGAAAGTGTGACGAAAAATGTCTCAAATTTTAAGCCTGTACAAATATGCTTTTAGTTATTAAAACCAAATAAAATACTGGAGAGAAATCTGTCCCACCCGGGAATTGAACCCAGCTCCCCCGTGAAGGACAAACACATTACAAGTTCACCACCAGAAAGTTGCTATAAATAGCACATCGAATGTGTTGAAGTATTTGAGAGTAATATTTATTCATTTATGGTTGTAGCGCAATTGTCTTGACATTGATACACATGGTTATGACATAGACTAGACTACTACACTGGCCAACATGATCACTGGTCAACAATACATGCCATTATATATCTCCCTATTATAAAAGAAGCAAACCGCTCTCAAATATTTCTCTTCAAAGAGCGGTCAATGAACAAACCTATGTTATGCACAGGGGAATTGTCAAGCTTTTAGGGGAATTGCCGAAAATGTGCGCGTTTTAGACAACACATGGTTTTACAAGCCTAAGAGGGAGGTGTCGTATTTTTTCGCTTTTCTGAAATCAAAAAAGCAAGAGGCGATGCCAACATACACACAAGAACAGGACATCAAAGGTATCTGATGATCCTAAACAAAAACTAACTTTACTGTATGGTACAGTACAGTAAAGTTTAATGTTGCGCGATTATGAGATCCAGATCGATGTGAGACAAATCCTGGTGCTAAACAAATGTCTAAAGCAAGCCAAGATAATAAAACTAATGGAAGTCATTAATAAACATTATTTTAAAATAAAACAATGTAGGCTGATTTACCCTGTTACAGTATGTAAGGATATTGCTGTTCCTGTAGTCTAGCCTATTTGTCATTCACGTAAATTGTCAAGATCGTGCATTGAGACTCGTGGAATTATAAGATACTGTAGCTCTCAACATCATTTTTAAGTTCTGTCTGCTTCTCTTTGATATTTCAGAACTATTATTTGAGAAATGTGCTATTCCTTTGGAATACATCAAACACCATTAGGTATATGCCAGGTGCAAATAGCTTACTTTACCGGCGTGCCTATAGCAACAACCAAGGAGGGTGGGGCATTGAATTGTGAATAGTGGACTTGCCAATGCTGGTAACCTTATGATGGTCATCAAAATAGGCAAATAAACAAATGTAACTGGAGTTAAGCTACATCGGACATCGGTCGTAAATTTAAAACATAATACTTTTTAATTTTGTTCTTTACAAATGTGGGGAGGACATATCCCCCCCACTTTCGTGATATTTAGAGGTGTATTAGCTTACATTTAGCTTGCAATAGCTGACTACACCTTTAACTGTTGTCTGTTGGCATTATGAGGACATGTGGGCATGTCAAATGTGTTTATTCATAGATCCTGACATTTTTTACTAGGATAATTGTGTGCCTTGCACCAGCTTGTAAGCTATTTTTTATGGTATATTGAATTGATATGCTGTATAAGCACAGTTGTCAATCTTACAGTCTACATATTTATAGGCTAATGATCCCACACTTATGGTTTGTGCAAGGTGAGTTGCAGATGGGCTTACAGTATCTACTGTAGCACGCACACACAGTAACTGTGTACAGTAGACCCATGTGTTTGCATGCATTAACACACTTCATTAAAAGACAGTCTCTAAATTATGGCTGCTGTAAGCCATACAGCCATACAGTGTGTATGTATATATATA
>JAODOY010025052.1:0-23709 GCA_025399855.1 Forbesichthys papilliferus | reverse complement strand
CATACACACTACACTCTTATCTTCATAAACAAACAATGAACCTCCATACATACTGTATAGCATAATACTACTCTTGATCAATAATATTTGGAGGGGAGCGTAAATATAACATCGCCCCACGTGAGAAACATACAGACGTAGAGGAGAGAGCGATCGAGGAAGATGATGGCAGGAAGAGATAAGAAAAAACGTCAGTCGGCCCACCCTGAAATCATTATCCGATCTGATACGCCGTAATTGAATCATTCCGGTTGCTCCGTCATTGAGCAGACGAGGTAAACACAGCTATGAAATCCCCCCCACCCCATCCCCTAACCAAGACACACACACACACCATAATGATGTGTACAATTGCATTAGCTCTTATTGGACACCGCGCTGATGAAGACAAATGTTAGCGGGGCTTCTGGGAGGACATGGCACCCCAACAGAGCTTCATCCTCTGACAGGATGGAGATGTTCATAAATGAGGCCGGGCTTGTAACTGCTTTATAGAGTTTAATCATTTCCCAGACCTCTGTGTCCATTATATGGTCTGATGTCCGTCTGTGCTGCCGCATATAAATAGCCTGTAAGTTGGAAGTGGGCCTTTACTCCAGCAACACCTACAACACGTTGGGAACCGGGAGGAGTGTCGTCGGCATCCCCGTATTCATCGGCATGGACACGGTTAGGTAAATATGGATCACCTCGTGCTGTGATTGGCCGTTATTTATCATTGTCGTTCTGCCGTTCTCATTACGACACCTCCATCTGGTGCCGATAAACGCACAGGTGAGCAGACAGATGGCAAAAAGCCAATGGAGGGACATTTCCTGAGGGAGTGGGCTACACAGCAATAGTGGCCCTTTCACGCTGTCAGTCAAATGGGGATTATTTGACACACGCACACATACACCTACATCTGCCGTGTTTAAATTGACTAGCAGGTGGTGGCGCAACAGATTTTGGGATAGCCAATGAAAGGCCATGCCAGGAGGGACCTCCAGCCACGAGAGGCCCTCTCCTGCTGTCAGTCAAATGGGGATTAAGAGAACTGCACCCTAACGTGCTAAATTAGGACAGGGTGGGCAGGTGGGTGGGCAGATGGGAGAGCGGCCAATCACAGCAACGCCAGGAGTGACAGCCAGGGAACACTGAATGTACGCTGATTTACCATTGGTTCAGATTGGCTAATGGGAAACATTAACCCTGTGATGCCAGGCTGAGACAGTATTGTTGTTGTGTGTATTCGTGAACAACTGTTTTCCTGTAGGCTACAGCACGATGGCCTGTCATCATGTGGACCGATCGAATACACCTTTCACTCACGCTTCAATAGAGGCTTCACCGCCCAATGAAGCTCACATACACTTTCACGCCATGCGTTAGCGCACGCGTGTGTGTCTGTGTGTGTGTGTGTGTGTGTGTGTTTGTGTGTGTGTGTGTGCGCGTGGGTCTTTCAGAGAAATGCCAAACCATCCAAAATGGACAGCATGGCCACTTGGCGCAAATACAGACATGGTGCGATACCATGTGTTGTCTTCACAGAATCATACTTACCAAATACACACACAGTCACATATATTTACAGAGGAAGATGTACTACATTTTCATTTCCATGTAACAAGTGCGTGAAAGAGAAGGTTCTAATATTATGTTTGTAAAGTGAAAATAAAATAAAATGACATGCATAAATTATTTCTGATTAAAATACTTTGCCTGCGGGTTGGGGGAAGAAAGAGTGCACGCATGGGTTAACAATTTAAATCACAAAGACAAGATGGCTTTTATTACCAAATGCAAATAATTAATGTTACCTCGTGAATTTGAATCTAACACAAACGTGGTAATTACGTCGGCATGCTAATACAAGACAGCTTGAAGCTAATATTAAAAGGCACTGAAGGGTCTTAATGATTGAAGAGAAGTGTGTCAAATATATCAAAACATTGTTCAGTGTGAAAAATAGAAATAGCTGTGTTTGGGCCTACAAGTGTCTTCAGCTCAGGACTAAGGTACTTTATTCTATTCACACAAGCTTCAGTAGTCCAACACACTTACACCTACCTCACAGTGTGTGTGTGTGTGTGTGTGTGCGTGTGCTTGTGCGTGTGTGTGTGTGTGTGTGTGTGTGTGTGTGTGCGCGCGTGCGTGCGTGTGTGTTGAGCTTGATATGTATTTTGTCATACATTTCGATCATTTACATGAATGTTGGTGTAGCAATAGTATCCATGTATCAAGAATTGTGATATCATATTGTGGCCTTAATAAATATGACAAGGCCAGCACCCACTAACATGCTACCTAAAAATCTGTATATTATGCTATATATAAACTGTACTGTAGAAATTATTTTATTCTCCATCTCAAAATACTTTTAAATACTGTACATTTGCAACAATAAATATACATTTTTATGTATATAAAGTATATAAAGTATTTTTCCAGTCTAAAACGTCAGCAAGTTGACCTTTAAACGGAAGAAAATGCTTGGGAAAATGCTCTGCTGCCATTTTCTTTTTTCACTCTTCACTCTCACGTCCTTTGTATGTATTCAATTCACCTCTAGACTCACAACGCCCCGTAAGACGAGCGGGAAAGGAACAAAGACGAGACAAAGTGTGTCTGAAGGATAAAATATGAATGCCCACCTTTTCACAGCTCGCACTAAACAATCTAAACATGTCTGCACGCCTATGTGTCTGCATGTGCAGCTTTCCAGGCTAGTCTGAAGGCCAATGGTGAGAAAAAGAAGAAAAGAACAGCAATTACTTATGTTTCTTCTGCAGAATGGCAGGGTGTGTGCAGAATGCACAGGGAGGCTCACATAATGTGTGTGACTGTCATGGTCAGCATGCTGTAGATTCAGTGATAATGGACTTGTGTTTGCTCTCCAAATGGATTGACAGTGCTTTAGTCCACAATGGAGACACCCACACACACATATTTGCTGACACCTTTAGATGCATACACATATATGCATCCTTCTTCCTCTTGACATTTTCAAAATGTACACACACGTCTAATAAGACTCTCTCTATCGCTCTCTCTCTATCACACACACACACACACACACACACACACACACACAAACCCAGAGAACTATCAGTAACCAGAGCCAGTGGCTGCTCGGCTTCATTCTTAATAGAGGCCCTGACCTCTGCTATGCCGCTATTTTCAGGAAAACTCTAGGACGGGAGACAGAAAGAGAATAGGAGAATGAGACTCTACTTTTTCCTCTGCAGACCTTTAATTCATTTCATCTCACTTCCCAAATTACAGGGTCCCAGGACCACTTAACTCTGAGAGGTTGGGGAGTGTGGGGGGGGGGATTGTTGAGGGACACAGCCCACAGACCTTCACGTCACATATCGACTGAGCCTTTTGAATGCCCTATTCTCCCTTCCGGTGCTTCTCTCTGTCCTGGGAGTTATGCTTCCAACATGTTGCCGGGCGATGACTGAACTCAAGTGTTAACAAACCAAATATTGTGACAGTCAAAATACGTCACATCTGAGAGCAAGGTTCCTGCTGTAAATTGACTGCGTAGGAGAGAGCGAGAATGAGTGTGTGTGTGTGTGTACCGCCAGACAGCACTCTGCAGTGCTTAGGACTATAGCAGGCTGTGACAGCATGCTGAGACAATCAACTACAAAACCATACCTGTGTGACACTTCACAGATTCATATTGCCATTGTGGAAATGTATGGAGTGGGAAGGGATATCAAGACCATTTATACCAGCCCGGGGTTTATAATGGCTTTAATTTTCGACCAGTATGCTTCCCGGCTAAAGCAGACAAAGTGCAAGGGAGTGTGATTCGTGAGTGTGCTATGCACAGACACACCGACACTTTTCTAATTGCCTTCTATGCCTAAAACACTGCATCATCATTGTGTGGCTGTGAGGGAACTCTGCTGTTTGTGTTGTTCCTACTTCATAATGGGGAGTTGGCATTGAGGGAACTTGATGGAATGGCATTTAAATCACCTCCTGTTCCAAAGAGATTGCGCTACCTTAGCATGTAACCCGAGCCAACGTGTCTGAGGTATCGACGCAGACGTGTCGTCACGCTGTCGCAGGCTTAAAACAGGCTGTAAACGTTATGTACTGTGGAAATGTGTCAACATGGTGCCGTTCATGTCTTGCTTCACGTTTTGCCATGGTTCCGCTTCGAATTCCTAGTCTAGTGTTGGTGTTGGTGAAGAAGAAACGCACACGCACACATAAACGTACACACGTATGTCAAGCCACAGTGAGCTGTGGGACTGTGATAGCTGTTTGAAGAGAATCCTGTTTAGAACCAATGAAAGGACTTGTGAGGGTGAAAACACTGTGTCTCCGAAGAGTAGCACCGATACGGAAATCTCATCTCCGCAGCACAGTGTGTTACCAAGCAATTACATTGTCAGTGCGTCTCTCACACGCACACGCACACACACAAAGCAGTGTATTTTCTAACACAAACAGATGGGGGGAGGGGGGAGATATGAAAAGGTGGAACAGGCCAGAGAGAGCAACATCTCACACCTGGATAACTGTGGGCAATTAGCAATCTTATCCTCGTTAATTCATTAATTTGTAATTATGCCACGCTCCACTCCTTGGGGGCGAGGACATGCTACATAAACGGCAATAGGTTTCATTGATATTCATGAGCTAACGGGAGGGCGACTGAGAATGGCATTTACACGACGTTAAGCTGTCTGGCTCATTCCCCGTCACCTGGCCGCAGCCTTCAGATTCAATTCCATGACCTGAAAGCCGAGACTCTCACTGCTACTCTTTGGAAATACAAAAGTTGACAACAACTATTCCAAGTTCTAATTATGTGTATTGATCTGTTAAATCTCAAGCCAATGGCCTTTGTGTGTAGCGGTGAAATAAATTGGGCCGGTAAGGTAAACCGAACGGTGGAGAAATCTCAGGTTAAAATGACAAAGGCAGGAGAGGACAAAGATGATGCACATTTAACAGCCAGGAGGCTGTAGCCATCGATCCGCTTTAGAAGGACATGCAAAGAGCCTAAGCAAAAACACCCGAAGGGCTCTGGTCTGTCCCCTGTGATACTGGCCGGGGGCAAGGCCTCGGGAAAAGCCCAGGTCAATACCTAGCTCTGCTTGGACGCTATGGGACAGTACTGCCACTTTTATAAAGCAGGGCTGTCCATTGTGTGGGTGCAGACAGGTCGATGCAACCTCCACACCTTCTCATGCATTTTCACAGTGCAAAGGCCTGCAGAGTGGGCCCAAAGCAAGGGTCAACCTATTGACTTGAGCTGGCAGAAACCAAAGAACAGTGGGAAGGATTGCGTGCGCACAGTAAAATAATATATTATCAACCCAGGTAGGTGCCCTACTGGTGTGGGGTGTGCGTGTGTGCGTGGGGGGGAATAGGGCACGTGATATTCGAGATGGATGATGAAGAGCCACACACAGGCACACATGTAACCACACAGAGAGAGAGAGAGAGAGAGAGAGAGAGAGAGAGAGAGAGAGAGAGAGAGAGAGACGAAGGAACACAAATAGCAATATGAGTGCTTGTACAAAAACACACACACACACACACACACACACACACTCACAAGCATGTGGGGCCTACCTTCTCGTAGTAGCGTAGCTCATAGTCCAGAATGATGCCGTTAGGCTGCTCAGGCTGTGGCCATGACAACGTGAAGCTCTTCATGGTGGAGCTGATCTGGTGCATGATGGGAACTATGGAGGGAGCTGCAGGTGAAAAAAGGAGCACGGAATGAGTAAACGGGGAGAGTGCAGTGACGTCTGCCGTAGCCAAAGGCAGCGCCACTGCTAGCCACTCCACTGAGCACCGCATTGTATCGTGCCTGACGAGTAGCGGCGTCAGAAGATATTGAAGAGAATGCAACGTTGATTTAAATTAGTAAATTTCATTTGAAAAGTGAGCATAGTTTTATGCATTTTCCAAAACTAGTAAAAAATAAGAAAAACAAAGACACATTAAAAAGGCGAAAAGACATTCATTACTATTAGGAAACAACTTTGATTGACACATCCCTGCTATTAACGCCTCCTTGTTTCTAGATTTTCACACTGCGTGCCAATACATACGCAGAGATAATCATGTCAACTTACCGTTGGCGCTAATAAAACAAATGGCAAAGTCTCGAGCTATGTTGACGCACTGACATTTTAAATGCCTATTATGGCGGGAAATTTCCCTGCGGAGTCAGATCCTGTCTCTTTTTGTGATTGATTTAGCGGAGCCGCAGTCTATTTTCTCTTCCAGCAGCATTCATATGGCCTGTCAATTAACCCAGAGGCTCGGCAATTTCCTCGCTTTTGTCCTCCGTACTGTCACTGCTCCATCATCCCTTTGGTACAGTAGGAGGACTTTCACATAATGTAGCAGGCATGCCTTAAATACTGAACTGAAACTCACACAGACTTCATCAAACAGAGACAGTATATCAGATGTTTTTATATTTGTTTCATTTATTCAATAGAGGGTGTTCATCTAGTGAACTATTGAAGACAGCAAGCCCTGATTGGCTAAAACAACAACTCCATGTACAGTAGAAGAGCGAGAGGGCTGAGATGTTCATCTGTTACACTCTTACCAGAACGGCTATGGATTGCTTTGAGTAAGATGCCTACTCATACTTTATTGTTGTACAGTGTTAAAGTCTGAGATCACAACGGGATCAAAATAAAAACGTCTAGTTCGAACAAAAGTATTATAATGATGGCCACACAGTGACATTATGAGTTTGAATTGTACGGTGTGTTAAGTAAAGGTATGATGCAATCAATGTTTAGGTCCCTGCACCTTTCTGCTTAGCCCTAAAAAAAGAATCACACACTGACATGTTTGGCTTTTAGCTATTGCTGTCATCAATCAGCTATGAAAACATTTAGATTTGTTTCATAACCCATTTGATTAAATTTCAACAAAACATTTCAGGACATCGCAAAAAGAATATAAGTAAAGAAGTAGCACACATTTTAAGAAGCAGAAGGACCTCCAGTTACTGCATTTTTCATGATATGGCACCTTTAACTCAACATAAAGGCACAAAAGACTGAGAGAGTGAATAGGCTCTGTTTATCCTGTCAGAATGAATGGATTCTACCCAGCCTGCATTACATGTCTCTCATCCTCACCCTCCCTCCCTCCCTCCCTCCCGTTAACCCAGGCGGGAAGCATGAGGGCCCGGCCTCACCTCGATGGAGCTCAGCCTCTCAGGCTGGTTCACGCTCCACTGACCAGAGCTGGCTTGCCTGGGCCGCATTATCAATTACCAGCCACAGGCACGCACTGTTCCCGACGGGCCCGAGGGAAGGCTCCATACAGACATTCCTGCATTGGAAAAGTGGGGCGGAGCAGGAGGAGGCAATTCCACAGTGAGACCGTCCAGCCCCAGCCCCAGCTCATTCATTTAGGAACACAGAGAACCCGTCAGAGAGACACAAAAGCATGCTGTTTGGGCCGCTTTACTGAGGACACATTATCATGCAGCCCTCGCCCACCTCCCCCGCTCAAATCTCACCGTGTACTCTCCTGCACGTCGCTATCATCCGGAGAGCCCCTTCTGAACAAGTCAGTATAACTTGAACTGCTCTGCTGACAAAAGTGAGACCCGTGCAAAAAGTCCCGTGCAGACGATGAGACACAGAGAGAGAGAGAGAGAGAGAGAGAGAGAGAGAGAGAGAGAGAGACAGAGAGAGAGAGAGAGACACACACAGACACACACAGAGAGAGAGAGAGAGAGAGAGAGAGAGAGAGAGAGACACACAGAGAGAGAAAGAGAGAGACAGAGAGAGAGAGAGAGACACACACAGACACACACAGAGAGAGAGAGAGAGAGAGAGAGAGACAGAGCGTGCATGTCTGTGTGCGTCTATGTCCTAGGGGCCCCGTGTGCGGCGCAGAGATCCTGTCAGGGCCAGCGTGCTAGCTGCCTGCCGATGGTGAGGCTCTGCTCTCTGTCCCCCCCGCCACCCCGCACCCCTGCCCAGCACTGTCACCCAGGGACGCGGACGCTGACAGTGATCGGTAGCACTGCCCTGCACTCACCACCCCCCCCACCCCCCACCCCGCCCCCCGGCGCCTCTCTGCTCCAGTTTTATCTAGCCCCACACCCTGCCCCTGGCTTTAATGCAGAGCTGGGCTCACCATTAATCAAAGTCAACGCCTGGCTAAGAGAGAGAGAGAGAGAGAGAGAGAGCGAGAGAGAGAGAGAGAGAGAGAGAGAGAGAGAGAGAGAGAGAGATGGGGGGAGGGGTTGAGGGAGCACGATGAAAGGATGGACGCCATCTTTACCTGTGTTTAGATGAATCTGCGGTGGAGTACAGAGGCGCAGGGG
This sequence comes from Forbesichthys papilliferus, assembly GCA_025399855.1. Taxonomy (NCBI): domain Eukaryota; kingdom Metazoa; phylum Chordata; class Actinopteri; order Percopsiformes; family Amblyopsidae; genus Forbesichthys; species Forbesichthys papilliferus. The sequence goes on along the minus strand of JAODOY010025052.1, from coordinate 15,386 downwards.
CCTCGCTATACACGTCTGGCACACGTCAGAGACAGGCGGTGCATAGTGTTCGTGTAGCGCCGCGACGTCACCGCAACACACGCAGGATGACGCGAGAGCCCCAGGAGCTGTGAGCCAGCGCCTCACATTCTGCAGTCCGTCTGTTCTCAGCCAGGTGGAAGGCACGCTGTCGTTCCCCTGTGCCCTCAAGGAGTTGAACAGGTTCAAGCCGTGCCCTGCCATTAGGCTCGCTGGTGTCATGTGTCCTGGGACTAAGCCCAGTCTTTGGTCCACATTCCACATCAAGCCCTCCATTCCCAGCTGGACGCTTCTGGCCTGCCTCAGCTATTCCCAGTGAAAATGATTGGTGTCCAAATGTCACCGCAATTAGTCAGCCGAGGCTGTGTTGGACGACGCCTGTCCTGGGACACATGCATGTCACAGGCACACGCACACACACTGCCAGGGCGCTGTTGAACCGCGGAGCCTTGCTAATAGGCTAATAGGTCCCAGCTCAGTTGATTCAGCTGTGCGGCTAGCAGGGTGGAGTCATAGGATGTGCCTCTGTCAAAGACACTATGTATTGCCTGTTAGGAAGCACTCTGGAAGCATATAGCCAGCTGTGACTACTTCATAATAGAGCTCTCGGAAATCATAATAAGGAATCAGTTCAGCACCATGGCTTTCTATCAGTGAACCATTCTGTGATGATGGAAAATTCAAAATACTATATATTTCGTAGTCTGGAGGATTCTTGTGTTACAAGCATTCACAAGTTCAAGCCTACTTCAACAGCTTTAATCCTCAGTACACCTCAGCATGCCATAACTTATTGTATAAAGACACTGGCACCAAGCTTTAGAACTCATTCCCACTCTTTTACTTTTGCCTGAAGCTACCATCTTTACTTTCTGGGTCCGGTGTAAGGTTCCAACATTTATGAGAACAGGCATCAAATGAAATAAAATGGCAAAGGGAGAGCGCCTCAAGAAACACGGAAGATGATGAAACTCTTGGACACCTTAGCTCCAAAACATAAAGAGAAGAAGGTCAGACTTAAGTCGTTCCGAACAACACACAGAAAGTGTTTTGGGCAGTTAAAAAAGCACAAGGTTATCTGAATACTTATTTTGGCAGTTCTTTGATTTACATTTTTTTAAACCCCAAAAAGAGCACATCTTTTTTTCACCTGACTGATTTAATTGCCTTGTACAACAGTATTATGAACTTGACATACTGACTTGCTCATAGAAGGTAGCAGATAGAGATGTTTACATTTCTGTGGGAGTAGCTCTCCAAACATTACTGCTAAGAGGAGTATTGTTTGGACATACTTGGCATTCTGTGGTCTTAGGGACAGTTGGCACAGAAGTCTATGGCAGAGTGATTACAGAGATGGTGAAGCTCACACATTGGATATAAAAGATAGCAACGGTTTGTAAGATGTACGGGCATTTTCTTATGCTTCCACCATGGAAGTCATGGAAGAAGGAGTACCCTTTTAAGTATTCTAATGCAGTGGTTGATGTAGTAAGTGTAAGTGTCAAGGATGGGCTATGTAAGAAACATTTCCACCATTTCAGTGTTTTCACACAGAGTACTGTTGCCCTGAGACTGACTCTTGCATCCATTAAGCAATCTTCTTTAGCATTTAGTGAAGACCTTATGGGAAAAAAGTATCTGCTATCCACTGAATTAAATCATAATGTTGACCAAAGGCACATACAATTGCTGTTTTTCCAATTGCAAACAGATAAATATGACTGAGCACAGGGCAGGTGTAAAATATGGCCTTGGTGGAGACAGTATATAGTGGGTGTATGTGCGTGTGTGTGCGCACGTGCACACATTCTTGTGTGTGTGCTTCCGCATAATGGACAAGCAGGCCCTGAATGAACTCCTAAATCACAGTATCGATCAGTCTTCTCTCCCTGACACACACTGGGATCTAGTGCAGTTTAATGGCCTATTCGGCAATTCTCATCAAATTCCCAAAGCCGCAGTCCTCCCAATATCTCCTTCTCTCCTCTTATCTTCTCGCCTTAACCTTTTCCAGGTGATTTCTTTTACTTAAAGTATGCTACGGACACATACAGACCCCATATATTCCAATTACTACCTGTCATTCTGGACGACTTTTCTTTAAATGTCCTAACTTGATTGGCTAACTGAGTGGGTGTGGGAAGATAGGTCACAGGCAATTGGTTACGATTCAAAAATGATATCACACCTGAAGCTAAATGTCAGTCTGACAACACAACTGGAATAAATCTTTAAATTAGGCCAACCCCAAGTAGCTCTATAGTCATAAAAGAACATGTACTTTTTCAATGCATTGCTAAGTTTTCGGCACACAATGTGTGCTGGAAGACTGCCGTGGTGTTGAGTGTCTAGAGACGTAGGCGTTATTGATCGTCCCACGGTCCTATAGGTTAGTCCATCGGGTCCACCTATGGAACCCATGTTGAAACCTGGATCTGTGCAATTACCTGGTTACAAAGGGCTGAAAAGGGCCAAGCATAGGCCAGGACAATTACTGGCAGACACCTCATTACAGCAGCAGGCTTCAACAATAGGCCCGGGCATTGCTTCCCCTACATCCATCTGTCAAGTGTGCTATTAGCCTGTCAAATAGGGACAGTCAGTGCCATTAGGCCACCCTGATAATCAGACCTATTTACTCCCTCATTTTCCTCTCCTTCACTGTCACAGTCTTAGAGTCTCGTCAAAAGCTCGCTCACTCCCGCCCAAACAGTCTTGTCCTCTCTTGACTGTGTCGCAGACAAAGACAAACTCACTTGGTCATTACATTCCACAGAGAATAGCTGTAATCAAATAGGGCATGTTCGCTCCGCAAAATGTGTTTAATTTGATTTGAAAAAATACAACACAATAGTCGTCTGGCAAAGTAATTTCAGTTTTATCTGAAAGAGATAGATTTAAACTTCATTTTATTTAAGTGAAAATGCACTGAAGCTCACTGAAACACTTTCCCTTTGGTTAAAGGGAATTAATTACTGAACCATTTTACATTATGCATGGCATTCTGTTCTATCAATGGAGCATACAGTATATACTGTATAAACAGTATATACAGTATATATATATATATATACACACAGGCAGAGTATATACTGTATATAAATATATACACATTTGAAAGGACATCTATAGTATGATGTAGCTGTATGTGCCATTGCATTAGTATAGTAGGTGTGTCCAAACTTTGACTGGTACTATTGCAGAAGATAAGGCTTTGTATTCATGCTGTAATTTATCAAGCCACTGAACTGAGCATGCCATGTCTTGCTTTATGGACCCCGTCGACGGTGTGAAGTCACTGTACTACATGGCTCCATGCCAGTGGCTGAGGTCCCACAAGCTTGCAGTGAGGCAGTTTGTCTCATATACGGAAACACAGAAAAATGAAAAGGGCCTCGTTTAAATGTTCCACTTGGCCAACATTGTTCCTGTGTCAGAGTCAGAGAGCCACAAGAGCATGAAGAACACTAGCAAGACAGGGTCCAACTGAGACTCTATGACTATGACCTGTCATTTCCGGTGGCTGGACTGGCTGGCCGCTGTGCTGTGTATCACAGCAGAGATGAGAGCGCAGCAGAATGTGTGAGAATTAAACATGAAGACAAAGATACAGATATAGATGTATAGAGAGAAATGCAGATTGCAAGACTAGAAAAGTAGATGATACTGAACTTCACTAAGTGGAATGTATGTTCCTCAGTTCAATATACTGCAACTTTTTGTAAATGTTGGTCTATGAGACATCAACCAGTCACCTACATTTAATCCTGAATCAGATTTTGCAACCTGCGGCTCTACAGTGGCTCCCTGTGGCTTTGCCAATCATCATATAGAACTGAGATCGTGAGTACACAGTCGCTGGGTATTTAGGTTAGTATTTGGTATATCCTGTTTTCAAGTCACCAGAAATTGGCAATAAGTTATTAATTTTAAAAAAACCTTCGTGGGGGCATGCCCCCCCGGTTAAAAATACTTCCTACATGGGGGAAAACATGTGAATGAATTCTCATTTAGTTTTTTAGGTATAATATTAGTAATCTTGATAGTCTAACTATAATTTATTGATAGGCTAAGTAAAATATTTTCTGTGGCTCCAAACAGATCAACATGAAAGATTTTGGGCACAAATGGATCTTTTTATAGTAAAGGTTGCAGACCCCTGCCATAGGCCAAAACAACCTCTGTCCTACTTCAGTGTAATCTGCCATCGCCCTATCAGTTTAACCACCAACATGCTGCGCATAATTACACCTAGGAAACCGATGGAATTAAATGAGATGCGTTACATTGTTGCTTTTGGCAGCTTGCAGCTGGGCTGTGTCAGTTTGCCTCCCATTCGCAGAGACGCAGAGGCTTGCTTTGCTGAACTGCTCTCAAAATACAGACATATTACAGACCATAGAACAGCAATGCACAGATGTAACAGACTTGAAGCCTGGGGCTTTAGATCTGGGGCAGGGGAAAGAGGGGGGTTAACGGTATTGCAGAATACTTACATTTTGTATATATAGGCATCAAGAATCAACATTGCCAGTTTTGGGAGAGAAAAAAAAAGGAAAAAAAAAGAGTACCCTCTTGGGAAGAGATATGCAAACTTGGTGTTTCTAACATCGGGTTTGGTGTGTAAATAAACCCTGGGAAGTACAAAGAGAAGGGATATAGGGCAATGGCCTTTTGTGCTGGCCAGGCCACAAATCCTCACATATCATGTATGGTTTGAACTATGTTTTCACTGTGTGCACACTCAATTATCCACGAGTTTCAGCATTTCACTGTTTAAGTTAGAGCAGCTGCACTCTCTCTCTCTCTTCAGAGCCTTAAGGTCGTATTCACGGCGGGGTACGTACATCGTGCAATGATACAAGCACAGATGGAATCTAATATGCAAAAGCAGCGGCGTTCTCTTCATTTGGTCGGTAATGAATTCCCATTTCTACACTAAGAACATATTTGTTATTACCGAAATGAAATAACAAAACAGAAGAGCAGCAGGTTATTTGCAGAGAGATTGAATAACCAAGAAAGATGCTACTCTACTGTTTTGTTATTTCATTTGGTTGTGATGACAATGGCTTAGCAATACATTCACCGCTCCATCTTACCAGCCTGGTTAGTGGTGATGTCTATGGACACGTGTTGGGCCGGGTAGGGGCTCTTGTTGCTAACCCCGTTGACGGCCTGGATCTCAAAGCTGTAGAGGGTGTGAGCCCAGAGGTTGCTGATGAGCACTCGTGTGTCGGTGAGGCCCAGCTGCCGCGGCATGAAGTCCACGTTATCGTCGCAGTGCGAGCACGAGCGGCGGTCGGCGCGGCACTTCTTGCACACGATGTTGTAGACCACATCGCCGCGGCCACCTGTCTCCCTGGGCGCGTGCCACTCCAGGATAACCGACGTCTCGTTCACGATGGAGATGACATTCCTCGGGCCGGACGGAACACCTGGAGAGACATATGAAGCCAGGGGACTTATTTTACATAAGGAGAAAGGCTTGAGCCTGTAATCAGTTGTTTTGTTACAGGAGCACAGCTGTTGAACACTGTGAAAGCAAAATATACCCATTTGTTATGGAGGCTCAGCTTTACATGATCATTTACATTTACACATTCAAACACATTTAAATCACTATAAATTATCTGTGGCTTTCTGTCCAACAAGATTTTTCACTATATTTTCACCCCATTTGGAATTCTTATTTATTCTAACCACATCGAGACAGATACCACAGAGCGATACATTTGTGTCTATCAAACACTGGCTATTTAGAAAAATGCAGTGTTCCATGGAGTACCCTCCGCTGAATGCCTCCGGAGATTCATGCTCTCATTCGCTTCCACGTTGCCTGCAGCTCGAGCAGAACCCAGATTTGATACCGCAAATGAAATCTTGAAATTATAAAACCATTGTTTTGCTTGAGAGATGGGTTATTATTAGAGTGCCCATCCAGGGAGAAGATTCTTTTTAAATGTTAACATTTCTTCCAAATGATAGCGTGGAAACTTAATCTGTGGCTCTGCGTCCCTTCGGATTTACAGAGGAAGCACATCTATCCCTCAGATAGTGGGCATTGTCTCTGATAATATAAATCCTTCCCTATGCAGTCTGGGCTGCATATTAATAAGTAGTCTGCTACTGTGTCGCATAGATATATATCAATTCATCCCCCATGAAGTCTGACCTTTTGTCATTAGAGGCGAGCAAGCAGTAAAACTGACCTCAGTCTAGATGCACTTTTTCTGTGGCAGTAAAAACGTACTTCAACTGTATCGTTTACGAGCTCAGTTCTAGATAGGCCTTTAGGAGTTACAAAGCTGCTAATCTCCTCACTAATATGCTTTCGTTCCTTTCCTTCTTTCCTTGAAGGTCTTATTTGATTGGATAAACTTGGCAAACGCAAAGGAAAACAAGAGCAAGCTACAGTAATGGCTTTTTTTATGCCAGTTTCCCAGTGCCCATAATAAAGTGGAGGTAATTGGAGCTAGCTCTTTAGAACATATTGGAATACATGAGTTTCCCGTGTCTCTGGGCAGAGGGCAGGTGGCTTCTTCTGTCAACATGGACACAATTAATCATTGTTGCTGCAAAGCTACATGGGAATGCGCCGGGGAGCCGCGGACAAAGTGCGGGAACAGAGGAGGGTTGACGGAACTGTGGGCGACCTCAGTTCAGCGACACAACCAGCGGAGAGGTCGTTGACAGGAAGAGCGTGACCTCGGCAGTGTGATTATTATGGTCTAGCTGGGAGGACAGCTTGGCCATAGATACATTTAGCGCATACCTCCATCCAGCACGTGCATTATTACGTAGGGGTGGAGAGAGAGGGGAAGGGTAATGTGTATGCAGAAGTAAAGAGCATTTGTCGGCAGAAACCGGCTAGGGGAAAATCAGCAAGCTCTTTCTCTCGTTTCCTCTTGGGAACGGCACAACAGACACTTTTATATATTACATACGCCGCCAGTATCATCTGCATCGTCGATCACACACGGCCCTATATGCACTCGCACCTTGAGCACGCACTGCACGGGAGCAGCAATGCGACGGTCCGCATGCAAGCGAATGCATGTGACATTATTACACGCGGGCCAATTATCTGCTTCCATGTTACCGTTGCGTGCAACTGTCTGTATCAATATATTTGTACAACATCTGGAAAAAGGCGCAAGTCATGCTTCGGTGTCCCTATAACAGCCAGGCCCCACACGCCTAGACAGCAGGAGGAACGAGACTAGCACTTACCCGGTGATTTGGAGGCGATTACTGCCCCCGGCTGTTTTAATTTGCCATAGAATTTAATTTGATGCGCGAGTTACTTACAGCCTCTAAACAGGCATTCGTTTAGCCACGCCAGTCAGTGTGGGTTGGCATTACAAATGTAAAGCAACGTCCCTCATGTGACTTTGTGGTAAGACGACAGACCAGAGCTCATCACAGTATTTTGATGTTGTCGAAGTGAATCCCGTTTTGGGTCCCAAAAGGTCTATGGTAGATTAGCCATGTACAACGGTACAGCACAGGAGAATCAATTAATGCTCAACCTCATGGTTTTCTCAAATCGGAGGAGAACATTTTACCTCATTAAATGCGTCGTCGTCAGGGTAACAGCATCCACGTTGTCCCCGGCAAAAACACACGAAGCGACTCAACCATCACACCTTAAATCTCGCGGCTGGCATGTGTCAGTTAGCGGTGCTGCTGCAGGTGAATGCAGAGATTGATAGGTACGCACGGCTGCCATAGCAGTTGTTTCCTGCCCGGGTGCCAATAAATACCTCAGTCTCCCAAATAAACACACCCCAGCGTATAGTGTTTACCCAGCAACCCTGACGGACCATCCGGGGCCCTCGCATCTCCTCTTTCACAGTGTTTGTTTTTACGCTGTGAAGCAGGCCTTGAGGGACCCACGGTGGGTCACTGGTCGGAGATAGGAATCACAGGCGGGGGATTGCACTGCTGCGAGCAGCGCTGTGTGCTGGATAGGTACACATGGAATAAAACATGGCGAGAGTAATAGACGCAATGTTTCCACGACTGAAAGTCACTGGGATGTTTAATATAATGGGGCAAAAATATTGTACTCAAATAAAAGTACCATTACTTTGATTACATTTTACTAGCTAATTTAAAATGTTCTCAGAGGAAACTTTACTTAGTTACTTTTTTACCAGCCAGTTCACTTCTGCACTATGTGAAGTCTGTTCTAGCTACACTGCAGCACTGACAGCAGAGTAGAGTCGACGGGAAGAAAGTTACAAAAAAGAAAAAAAACACAACAAAAAGGAGAAAAAGGACAGAATATTTATGCTCTTTGACGGCTCACTCCACTTTCTCTTTGAAGCCAGAACAAGGAAGAGAGAAACAGCGGCGAATAGGAAAGCAAAAATAAAAAAAGGAAAAATAAAATGGAGACGAGCAGAATGGCTAATCTGATGACTCGTGTCCTTTCAGAAGGGAAGTGTCAGGAAGGGGCGTTTGTGGGAAGGATCAAGAAGCCGCTTAAACCCCCTGGCCACAGTTATGAGTCACCATATCCAGGGCCAGTGTGATTCAGGCCACGGACGTCAGGAACCTATCAGAATCCTCCTGGTACATTTCAATCCCTGTTTCTGCTGATTCTGGAGCATTCTGGTGATTTTCTATTTCAGTCAGCAGAGGTTACTCCCCCGAGACTGAAACCCACTCATTCTTGTAACAGAAATATCGGCATTGCCGATCAATTGAACTCTGTGACACCATGTCTTACTGTTGGTGAAGATCCCATCACCCAGACCACCTGAATTCCCTCACAGACACCCTTTATGTAACTCGCACTGCAGTTATATCAGTTAAAATGTCTTTTCCCCCATTAAGTGGGGGGGGGGATTTGTACATTTTACGATGCTGCTCAAGGGGCTACGGAGTTCTTCTTTTAAAAGAATATCAGCATGCATCACCGACTTCAACGTTTAGTTCCATTAATACATATATGCATGAACATTTTCCAATGGGTGAAAAGTGGTTCATGGCGTGCCAACCCCGCTATGGACCACTCTGTTTCTCATAATGTTAGAAACCCACTGATCTAGTGTATCTAGACCGCCCTCCTCTAATCCTCCTATTCTTCCTCATTTCCTAGCACTCCTGACAGCAGTACCAGCGGTGCCTCATCTCACCCCCCGCGGACTAATCAGCACCAGTCTCTCTGCCCGGCTCCCCCAATTACCACTCAGCCTGTCATTTTCCTCCTCCGTCTCACGCAGCGAGAGAGGCCCACTGGCCCAGCAGGCAAGCAGCCGCTGGCCAGGCCCCAAGAGGGAGGGAGGAAAGGAGAGGGACTTCTCTCCAAGATGCAGCCACAGCTCGCCTGCCGCCACTGGAGCATAGAGAAGGGTCTCGCCGCAAAGCCAACCGTCTCCTCCCCCAAGGCCTCTGCGCTGGGTAGCTGAGACAGGCGCGTCCCGACGGTGGGCTGCTACACTCCCCACAGGGACTGCATTGGCCCGGCAGAAGAATAGCATCGGGAGTGGTTGGAAGTGGGTCCCGGCTTCACGTGGAGATCCCCCCGGGGATGGGGAAGGTGATGTGCCACTCCCCCTCTGCCCTGACAGAATCAGGTATAGTCAATCCATCGTCATACTCACTCAGGCTGCCCCGGAGCACCTTTGGCACCATGCTAGCGCCGATAAAGCTTTCTCAGCCGGGCCTGATTGGCGCGACTCTAGCAGTGCTCTTATCAGGGCCGGCGGTATTAAAGAGATTTATTTTGGAGGACGATCTCACTGGGCTGCCCCCCTGCTGAGATCTAGGGCAGCCCGACTATCATGCACAACCACCATGCATGGCTCAAACTTCTGAGAGGGCTTTGAGTGTACTGTTGAAAAAGACATTTGTTAACACAAATTGAAGCGGAATTTGTGTCAGTAGAAATTTTTCCAAGTTAAAAAGGGGGGCAACCCAATTCACACTGCGGCCATTTGTGGGTAGATGTGCTCTGAATTGATTTCCATTGTCGCCAATAGGTATAAAGATGTTGTATGATAATCCTCTACTGCCCATAGCATCACTTTAACTGCATTATAGATACCAGGATGTGCGATGATGTAAATCTAACATTATTACAAAACATTATTACAAAATAACCATGCCACCTGTAAGGGACATTTACAAGAACCACTGTTTAGAACAAAGGCAACCATTGTATGAAGTAAAAATAACTCCAGCAACTGAATAAACTAAGGAAAAAGAAGACGAGAGACAGGGGAATAAGAGGGAGAAAAAACAGAGCAATTTGAAACTTGATACAGACCAAAGCAAATCTTTTGAGGAAGCTCAATCAGGGAGCAGTCATGGAGAATTCAAGGCCTCAAGGTAGAGACGAGTTCACAAACTCACCACAGAGCTAAATGGTATACCAGGGGAGGGTCGGGGGGGGAAAAAAATCAGAAAGAAGAAACGTTTCCGCCCGCTGAGAACATCTAAACCCTAAAGGCTGGAATGGTTGCTCTTGGGAAGCATTCAAGCAGTCAAGCAGACAGTCAAATGCTGCGCAAAACCACGTGCAATGGCCTGAAGGCACTTGTTGACGGTCCTAAAATGGAAAGATGCCCGATAGACCCAAGATTAATGCTGCCAACACGACATCATTCATCATCATCAGAGCACATTCTACTTACACGCTAGGGCTAAACTAGTTGATGAAGTGTGGTCTTGAGTTCATCCTGCAGCCACTTAGACAGGTCTACATGCATAAATCAACCACAAGTAAATACATAACTACTCCAATAATGCGTTCACAGCTGCCGCTGAAGAGAGCAAGAACCATTAAGGATCTCCCAGGTGGAAACAGTAGAAAATAGGTAAACAAACTTTTTTTTTTAAAAAGGGGGCGGTGGTGCTACAGTGCTCTCTAATGTAATTGTGTGTCCGCAGGGACGGTGGAAAGGCTTAGCATATTGCTTTTACATAATATTAAGATAACTGCGATGCTGTCGGAGGCCTTATTGGATCTCCAGCGGATAGCAGCAGGACAGTGTTGAAGCTCTGCAGCATCTGCCTGAGTAATTAGGACTTCAGGGGATGAGAGGAGAGAGAGAGAGAGAGAGAGAGAGAGAGAGAGAGAGAGAGATTATTTGAATTCCGAAGGTAAAGCGAGTATGCAACGTAATGCAGAGGTCAGTGACAGAGAGGCCTCAGACAGAAGAACGACGGGTGGAAAACCAGTGTGCTGTGACTGTAGACCAGAGTGTGCTGTGACAAAAGGTGAGTGCGCGTGGGTGTGCATTTGCTTGCGTTCGAGGCGAGGGTACTCACTGGTGCAGGGTGCGTCCGGCAAGTCCGCGTCGCCACGGTAATAGCCGTTGCGGCACGCGCAGAGGGTTGCTGCCTCCGCTGCCGAGCGGCTGTTCGGCGGACACTGAAGACAAAGACCCGGACCCTGGGTGGACTTGAAGGTACCTGGAGGGCAAGCTGCAGAGATAGGGAGAACACAGGGAGTTGGGGGGGAAAGGAGAATAAAACAACACAGTTAGGAAAGTGTAGCGCTGCTAGGGAAAAAAAGAAGTGTGATCAAAGTGGTGCAGGAGACAGGCGTCGGAGTTGAACTTGAAATGGACTGGATGATTGTCTGATCCTAAGGGTGTCTGACTCTGTGCCTGTCTCAATCGCTCAGCCTCCGTCGTCAGTGTGCATCCTTGCACCACATCCACCCCCCCCATGCCCACCCCCGGCCCTCCACCATCCTCTCCAACGGCTTTATAGTGTAAAGTCACAATAACTCTTCCCGGCGCACTCCAGCCATAGTTTCATTTCGCCTTGTTCTAGAATGTAAATAGTGGCTGAGAGGCTGCGGTGGAGGGCAGAGATGATTGTGGCTGATATCACTGCGTGTAAGCACAGGCAATAACCAAACCCATTTTCTTTCCTATCAGTATCTGGGGGTTTCTGCAGTGGATAGAAGGATTTACTAGCTATAATATCTATGATGAATGTCTAATATTTTAGCTTGACTTCCTGGAAGGGGAATGTAGCTACGGTGCTAGACCCTAGCAAAGCAGAAGATATACATTTTATGTGACAAGCAACTCACTGTTTCTCCATTTGCCTCCATTTGCTGGAGTAAAAGATTGTACCGACTTGACTGCGGCTGTAGAACGGGAGAATTGCTCAACCAATAAGTGCAAAAGCACGAGTTATGCTCGGTTCGTCATAGGGAAGACAATATTGTGAGTGTGACAATAGAATGTGCGCAGTGTGGTACGTTTGGAATTGCTCTGATAATGAGGAGGCAATGTGCTGTGGGGACATCAATCAATGCACGACGGGTCCGCAACAAAAAGGGAGTCACTTTTTGTTTTGAGGAAAACAATATAATTCTGTTACGAACCCTTTACGGTATTACCCCCATGTTGTTCCGGACCAAATCGGACATGAAGCGACTTTAAACGAGGCTCCAGCGAGAACCAGCGAAACTACGGTTCATGTGAATGCATCACAGTGACCAGAACGAGCTTGGCAACATTTTCAGCTTTAACTGACATGCATGAATAATATTTGTTTAATTAAATAAAATTGACCACTTCCACCACTGTACAGAACACCATGACTAGCTCACTGTGTTCCGTTCTTGTACGCTAACGCTGTAACGGTTTATTCTCAAACTATCTAACAGTATAACATTTTGGACCGGGACGTAATTTGATTTCTGCAACGAGTTTTACGTCAAGTATAGCCTACGTTACACCGTGAGTAAAAGTGGAAAACAGAACACCGTGAGTCAAAGCTTGTCATAATCTAGATAACACAAGCGTAGCTCACTATAGTTTTGTTTCATTGCTTTCTTTGACAATGCATCCTTTTCTTCAATTTTATTGGCACTTTGCACTTTTGGATAACTGCAGTCTGTTGCTGTTCCAGTATAAATTACTTACCAAATGCAATTACATTGACCAAGGGAACTTGAATGGGTCATATAAAATATACCTTTTGTTAGAATTAACTCTTAACTGCTAACTATTTATTTAGCTGTTACTTATGTATTCTACTATTTCATTTGTTTGGACCGTTTATCACTTTATTTTCTGCTGTCCACTTTGCTGCTGTCCATAACTTATGTTCTCATTTATGGGACAAATAATGGTATATCTATATATCCATATATCCTCCATATCTCTCCCCAGTCACACTTGTTTAATGTTGATTGTTTTTGTTTTGCACTTGTATATAATGTAGGTTGGGGTTTGTCTGGGGTCACTGTTTCTGTGTCTCTTCATTCTCTGGCCTGTGAGAAGCCTGTGTTATTAAACGCCGAGCAGAGGCTTTGAGTCCTATTCCATCTGCACCTGCACTCTGTGACACATTACAGCCACACTGCATTGTGGGTCATTTGGGACAACATAGTGTTTATTCTTGCTATGACATTTCACAAAAGTATAGTGGAACATCTGAGTAATCTCCACACATTCTTTGATACATACTTTACTACATTTCTGGACATTTTATAATTAAAATTGTTGCACGCTAAATATACACCTGTGCAGTATGCTAGTTTGGGACGCAACCTACAGTACTGTGCTGCACTGGTATACAAATTATACAGTACTCGTGTTTGACAACTCTGAAAAATGACCCATTTGCAAGTATTTCATTTATAGGACAAATATATTTTTATATTACATTCACTTAATACAATGATGTTCAATTGAATCTATCTAAGTGGCCACTTGTCAAATATTAATGCGGTACTTGGTAAATGGAGAGTCATTTACAGCCGAAACGACGATGGAGCTGTTTCTACCTCGGCTCTCTATAGGGGTCAGGTGGTGCGAGACTGCTGATAGAATGTGGTGCATTAGCTACACGGGCTAAACCTTCAGACCTTTGTATCAACAGGCTTTTAGCGTTTAATTAAAGAATTTTATGCTTCATTAAAATAAGCACAGAGACAGGGTTTGGCAAGAGAACATTTTTACTGTGCTGTTAAATGGGACCGTTTCTCTCTTTTTACGAGTTCTCCCTCCATACCATTCGGCCGGCCTCCCTGACGGGCTGTTAGTGAAGGATAGAGAGGTAAACAGGGATGGAAAACGCAAGGTGCACACACACACACACACACACACACACACACACACACAGCTACCTCCGACAGTGATAGATCACCACCCTCCAACGGTGGCTAAAGCAGACACACTGGAGGCTAACTGAATGACCTGTTGTCTGGTCACACAAAACCACCCACGCCCAGTAAGACCACTACACACTCACACAAACACACACAAACAGAGAAGCGTTCATTATTCTATTGCCCATACTCAGGGAAACAAGCAACACGTAAGTTCTCTAGTGGCTGGAAGGCAGAGTAACGCAGCTACTAACTATATGCGTTAAACACCAAGCCAAAACAAAATGCTATGAAGAAAATGCATGCTACTGTACAAAGCAGCCTTGACATTATAGTGAAGGTATGGGAGAATTTGATTGGTGTAAAGTCGTAGTCAGAATCATGCGACTGGGAGTTAATATACCAGCGCATATGAACTCAGTCTAACACTAGCCTCTTCTCCAATGAGCTGTTCATATTTCCTGGGTGAGAAGTTCAAGTCCCTCTCTCAGATATACTGTAACAAAACCCTTAAAATGTCTAGTTTGAAAGAGCACAGACATAGTCTTTTACGCCACATCTTCCAAAAGTGTTAACATGATGATAAAAACATATTTTGAGCAGGAGAGAAGATATTTAATATTTCATAATCCTTATCTGTATAAAAATGTTCAGACATTGGTGTGAGCGGGCAACAAACACGCAAACACGTACACGCACGCACACGCACACATGAAACCCATTGACCTGACTCCTAAAAGATTATTCTGTTTTCAAAACGTCTAATGGTGTGTGAGGCTCATGTACTGGCATCTGCCCTGGGGTTATGTGTTTACAGACATAATGTAGCTGGAACAGTCATAAAGATTTGAAAAAAAAAAACATTACAGAGGGGAAAAAGCGAAGGCTCTGCTGAGTCAGCTCCGTCAGATAGCAACGCTGCAAAGAACACCTCGAGCTAAATGCCCTCACACTCACACAAGACAGCACATATACATTACAATATTGACACCAGCGCTGTCCTGTCAGGAGAGGTGTGTACATTTAGGAGTACATTTACAAAACTGATTCATTCATGCGACCACGGCCGACCCCATTAAAAGGAAACGGCGCTGCCGCATTTTACGCCAATCGAAGGGTGTATGTTGTACAGGCCCCGCAGCAAATTTAATACCCCTCCTTGGACAATTGAAGATGCTGGAGTCAGCATTATAGAGCTGGTGAGAGAGAGCGAGAGAGAGAGAGAGAGAGAGAGAGAGAGAGAGAGAGAGAGAGAGAGAGAGAGAGAGAGAGAGAG
>JAODOY010025032.1:0-23711 GCA_025399855.1 Forbesichthys papilliferus | reverse complement strand
CTCTCTCTCTCTCTCTCTCTCTCTCTCTCTCTCTCTCTCTCTCTCTCTCTCTCTCTCTCTCTCTCTCTCTCTGTTGCAGGATCTTCCCTTCCATCCCTGCAATATCCATTGCACAATGCAGTACATTTGTAAATATACTATGGGAAATAAAGCTTTTGACTATTTAACGGGATAAAGTCTTTGCAAATGCATAATTAAAAGCATAACGACACAGAATCATCTAATGCACATTATTATTATTATCATTATATTATTATGTTATTTTTCATCTACTGGTCACTGCGTTATAGAGTAGGCTTATACTTTTATGTGAGCTGAAACTCTGTTTACAAAAACACAAGCTGTTGCAAAATGTGTGCATTTACATGTTTTTACCTTAGCAGAATGTGTCTGAACGCCTACTGCAATGCTGCAGGAGGAATTCCACGCTCTCCACTTCGACCACACACAGGCAGAGCTGACACGATGACAAATGGTTTTAATTTCATGATATTCCACAAACGTAGGACAGTAAAGCAATAGCAGTCAGTAATTTGAAAGCAAGCTCTCATATGTTAGATGTTTGTATGATAAATCGTGACAGTTTCCACATCATTATGATGTGGTTAATTACCCTCAGGATCTAAAAGAATTAACATCCAGATGTGCAGATATTCAAGTTCTTATAATATATGTGTCTGATCTGATCTGATGCATACCAAAAGAGATGTCAGGATCCACAGACATTAAAGTCAGTAATGTAATGTGTTATGTTCGTATAATTGTACCAACATCATGCCACAAGGCAAATATTTTAACGAAGTTCTTGTTTGTCTTGTCTATAAATGTAATAGCCTATTTAGCATTTAACTATTTGTTTTACAATTCTGTACTTTCCATCTACAGTAGCATGTGCTATAATGTTAGAATCATTGTCATGTGTGCAAATCAATTTTGTTGCTGCTCTTTTAGTTTAGCTATGTGTGTTTCTGCCAGTCTATAGTTTCTAAATGTTAAACATGTTCTGCATGTTGAACATTTCATTGATTGGATTCAGGACTGCTAACTGCTGTAGTGAATGAAGAGCTTCTCTAAACAGTTTCAGCTATCTACACGAATGTCCTTACATGGCATCTGCTATACATCTTTTGCTTTTTAATTTGTATTATGTATCTATGATGATTGTCCTTGATTGATTAAAATCCATACATATATAGGCTATTCCCTCTTAAATCAGTGGTTAAATGTGGACCTTATTATTGTCATTTTAGTCTAATACATCTTATTAGGCTTGTTTTGTCCACAAGGTGGTGATAATTTCACACACTTTGCTCTACTTTAGCCTACTGTAAATCCTAATATAGGTTTAATCTTTAGACCTAAGCCTATAGGACACATACATGTTAGGCAGTTTATCACCATTCAACATGATATATAGCCAACTATGGATGATTTATGTTTAAATTATAAATAAGATGCCTCAAATTCAGACTAAACTTGTTTTAGTTGTTATGTTTTGTAGTTATGTTCAATCGGTGAGGCCGTTATTCATGGAATGGCCTACCCTGAGTAAATATAAGGGTTGGCCTGTTTTAGTTGTGACATTTTCACATTGCATGTGTGTGTTTGAAGGGAGATCCCAGGTTCTCTTTCTCTCGCGACGAATGGAGATAGGTGGCTAAGACGTTTTGCAATGGCAGCGCAAAATACCATGCACTCTGCGATGTAAGCATGTCAGGGTCCTTTCAGTGAACCTAGCCTTTTGACCTTGACCCCCCCCCCCCCTCCTCCGCTCAATTAAGAGGAGGTGCAGGCACCAGTGCAATCCTTGTAATGGATGAGCGCATTCTACAGTCATTAACTGACGTCAGCAGGCTGATATATGATGTCAGATGGGAATTGAGTGGTGCTGGTTTACCCCAAAGTTGGCTATTTACACTGCGGCAAGCTAATATGCTGGTTTAAAACGGCAGATAGCTCATCTTATTAACGCTGAGATTGAAAACGCTGCAGATAACAAGCCTATTAACCGAGACCTCGGTTGTCTTATAATACAACTTCAGAAGAATCGTTTAATTAATTTAACAAAGTATATAGGCCTACAGTAATTGGCATATAAGGTATACTATGTCAAATAACTAATGTAGTCTATAACTTGAATAGGCTGGGGATTGTGGTGTATACAGTGCTAACTATATGCGTTATCGTCATCAAACCAATTCGTTTTAAAAACGTACCGGCAGCAGTGCATGGGGAAACATCTCTGCATTAACTGCAGTGACAGTGCACTCAACGTGGCTCTCCAGGAGCTGTGCATTTCGTGGATGTGCGCGCCTGCAGCTTATTGGACGGAGGTCACTCACTACATATCTGTCTTGTCTACTTCACGCTACATCGCAGCCCGATGGCGTTCAGTCTCGCCGGCGTGTTTTAGTTCTCTCGACCGGGTCCTGCCTTGCATGTGAATCACATGGATTCACCTTTCACTTTAGATTCGTCTTCGATCATCACATCCCTCGTAGTCCGTTCAAACGGCACGTCTTAGCTTTTTTCTGGAAGCTGTCTTGACGTGCCGTCCTAACAAGTGATGCCATGAACCGCCTGTGTAAACGGCATCTCTGCGTTCGGTGACGGGAGGCGTTCAGAGGTAGGTTTCCGCATGCAGAGGATAGCTACTTTCAATTCAGCGCATGTTTCCCCAGTTTGTCGTTGCATTCAAAACATAATGACCTCAATGGGAGCCAGCACTGCGGCTTGCACCTTGACACTTCACTACTCACTGGAAGTATAGTTTTGAAATTTTCTATCTGCCTTTAGAAATAGATAACCCAGTTCAAATGCAACAGTCGACAATATGAACATAAAATTAGCGTTCTTCCCGCATTAGCTTCCCTACACGAGTTAGCTCAGATGAAAATAATTAATATAGGGCAAGATTTTTAGTAATAAAAGCTGAGCTTGGATGAATGGACTAGGCTACTGCATGCGCAATGGTGTGTATAGGCTTAGGCTATAAACTCAAGCAAATTAGGCAGTTTAGGCTGTATAGGATACTTACTCGATTAATGTTCAACTCGTGTGAATGAGATTAAATTAGTCAACAATTCAGTCCCCCGTGTCTCTGGAGAATGAATTGCGGTGTCATAAGTTCTGCCTCGTAGCTTGCCCTAAGGGACCGGTGCATTTCGACGGATTCCATTTATTTTGTGTCAAAGTTATTAATCAAAATAGTCCAGAGATTTGGACCATTTCTGTTGTCCTAAATAAAAGGTAAATGGATCGAGGGCCAGCTAGGGCCTGTAAAATCCGTCAAGCTTGTATTGGCACTGCAGGGTGGTTGAGTTGATAAAGTTCGGTGCCTTTCATCGCTCATTTAGATACAATTACGCATAACAGTAGTTTCCTTGAGGATGTCGAATGGTTATTGTTTCAATTTGCATTTGTGTTAGTACGTCAACTGTAGAATATATCATTACTTGTTTGTTTATACCAAATCAAATAAAATGACGATTGATCCAGCAATATATGCTGAGTAAGGGATGCTGGCTCGGCTCCCCCACCCCTCCTCTCCTCTCTCTCCTCTCTCTCCTTTCTCTCCATCTGTCTCATGGTGCGTGCGTGGTGTCATGTTTTCCCCTCCTCCTTTCACAGGTTGTTCTCCCAGCTGAGCGGAGTCAGACTTCTCCTGGGATACTGAAGCCAATTGCCTGCCCTGCTCACATTCATCCGAACGGCAGTCCAGACAGGACGAGGGAAACTTGCGCACCGCTTGTTATAAAGAGGCAGCCCACCGGTGTTCGCGCGTGCGTGTCTGTTCGTGTGTGCAAACATGTATGCATGTGTCAAGACTTAGAAAAAAGCAAAGAGCTGATCAAGTCAGCAATACCGACAGTTAAGTGCTGTGTTGGCGCTCATTGACAGGTATAGTGGGGCTATAGCATCCATCGGGCTATGAGTGGCTCAGCTGTGTGGAGCTGAGTTGAGCTACAGGAGCAGAACAGGGGGACTTGGGAGAGGAGAGAGAGAGAGCAACCATGGGGCTCGGACAATCAAGCAAGGCTCCTGTCACCGACGACTCCCAAGAGGGTAAGTCACTCACCCAAACTGACTATTATAGGCTAACATATAGAGGTTTAAATTGCCATGGTTTTGTTGATTTAGAAAAATTAGGGACACAGTAATGGATTAAAAGGAACTTGAACATTTAAGGATCCTCTGCCTTTTTCATGTGTTATTACTATTAATAAATGTCCCCTGTCTCTTAGGCTGGTATAGTACCAGTTATCAGGATGTAATGAGGTCTAGGTTTGGTTAATATAGCAGGGATAACTTGACAGTGCTTTTTTCAGCAACCACCCAGAGGAATGTGGCTTTATATGGAAAATAGACACTTTTATTCTGATAGCCTAAATATTAAACGTCCTTTTACATTTTACATTATTGTTGTTATTGTTGTGATTGTGAAGACTAGGGTCGGCTCCAAGATGAGTGGAATAGGTGGGCATTTTTTAGTTTCTTAAGGGGGCACACATTTACAAAGCAAAGAGTGTAAATATATAATCTGCAGGAAGGTGTGGCCGGCATGCTATTTAAATAATAGGCAATACCTATGGCCAATTAAATAATATATTGAAAAAGACAACAAGACTAATCGAATACAATATGCAAAAATGTATACAGGTAACACACACCATGATCAACAACAAACAACATTTTGTACAGTATTCCACCCGCCGGCTGCGTTTCCTATGCACTTGCGATTAGCTATATTAGCCTATATCATTTTTGTAAAGCATAAATAATCAATTCTAAGACCATAGAAGTAATGAATTATACTGTAGTATTATTATTATTATTATTATTATTATTATTATTATTATTATTATTATTATGATTATGATTATTATTATTATTATTTTAAAGCTGATGAAATTGCCATATCCAATTGATGCCTACTGTATGCACATCAGTTTTAAACAAAGTAACCTAATATCATACAATTAGGTAATTATGCATTTAATAACAATATATTATTTAATGTATCACATATAATGTGTCATCATATCAACCAATCTTTGGTGAAGAAAGTGGGGTGACAAAGCATTCCATTTAGGGGGGCTTTGCCCGTCAATGCCCCCCCCTTGGAGCCGACCCTTGCAAAGACCATATAATCATAATATTTTCCATACATTATTTAGGCTGTTATGGTCTAGACACACCTCAAAGGTTTGCTATTCTAAATGTCAGTTGTTTTATATTTTTAATTAATATTTCTCTCTGAAGATTGTGTGAATGCATTGATCTGAATCAGTCTCTTTGTACAGTGTTCAGTATTCACTTTGTCCGCCTGCAAGAGTTGAAAAAGTAATTCAGTTATTCAAATGTGTTTTCTTTTCAATAAAAACATTTAGGCAGATTTATGTCTAAACCTAAAATCCTGTGTCTTCAAACAACACTATACTAGTTTTTGTGATGTGTGTAAATATAATAGAATAGGGCATTTTATTATCTTGTTTACCATGTAACTGCATGAGCAGATTACTTGTATAATCATTTTGAAAGTAATTAGAAACAACATGTTTTGGCTGAAGTGAGCATGCATGGGTTAATGAAATCATCTAACAGTGTTTATTGAGCAATTGTGACGGTCAGACATATTTATTTAAAGGGCTGTCACTCCTGTAGAGCTACTTTATAAATAAATAAATATAATATCTTATGACGATATGGATAGTATAAATATCTGTTGCGAAGACATTGGCAAGCTAAGTAGACTGCTTCAGTTTCAACAAGTCACGGTCCCACTGTTGCTAACCGAAGGCTAAGGATGCCCTCAGCTGTGATGAGTGTCCCCGGTAACAATGTTTGTTAGTATTTGACAAGGTGAAGCTCACTTTGTATGCATATTGAGTGCACTGGTGCATCACTGACTAGCTTCCTCACAGACTACATGATTACACAAGCCATTTGCATCCTTGTTCTTTATGCACCCTAAAACATTGTTTTGTGTGGGACGTATTTGTCCAAGGGCTCATATTATAAGTCATCTCTTTGAATTTTTTGTTTTCTTTTCTCTTTTTAATGCGTCCATTTTAATGGTGTAATGTTCCATAATGACTGCTTTTCGCGGGTCATTGTAAGTAGCAGAACAATCACCATCCAGTGCTTCAACCAGCATCATACTCTTATGCAAGTTTAGATACAGTGGAACCAAATGGAGGTTGAAGAATCAAGCAAACTATATTCGGTCCAATACATTCTGTGTCCTAATAGAAAATAATATTGAATACCCCTTAGAACAACTAAATGGTCTCTCACTAAAGTTAAAAAAAACACAACAAAAAAAAACGTCATTAGAAAAAAGGTGTTTCGTATTCACATTTAGCCCATTTTGACGTAAGCACTGTAGTGGGTTTGTCCACAGAGAATTGTGAGTCCTGCGTGTGCCAGCTGGCTTTCTTCTTGTAAACAGAACATATCTGTTAATAGACAGGGCTCCCATATAGTACATTGCTTGTGATGCCTTATTCATGCTGTATCCATGCACGTAAGGACTCTTGGGTTCCGTTTCAGTTGTCACAGCAACAGAATGAATGCAGATTTCTGGCTGAGGTGCGGTTGAGAGTGGGTTGGTCGCACAGGCGGCCAAAGAGAGAGAGAGGCCGGATATCTGTCTTGAGTTGAATGAAGATGCGATAACGTCCGTCTAAATTAATTAGCAACTGTCAGTTGGATTCAAAGTGACAAGCAAATTCGTTCCTCAAACTATATATTTCCTCGGTCAATTTAGCCCATGGAAAACGCTGTCAATATGTCAATTCAATTGACATGGTGATTTGAAAGTGTTTCATGCTCTGCTGCCCATGCCACTCATTTCAAACTGCACATTAAACCAACGTAATGCTTGTGCTGTGTGCTGCTTATGTGGGTTTACACTACTTCCAAGGTCTTTCTTTAAATGACTCTATATCCATATCTCTCTCTCTCTCTCTCTCTCTCTCTCTCTCTCTCTCTCTCTCTCTCTTTCTTTCTTTATTTCTCTCTCTCGCTCTCTTTCTCTCTCTCTGTCCTATAACTTCCCTGAACACATCACCACACCCATCATGAGCAACCACAGCTGGAAAACGATCATAAACGAGAATGTAGTGATAACATGTATTTGCATGTGTTTGAGTATATTTATATGCATATAAGTGTTTATGGTTATTCTTTTTCACATTTTGTTTTATTGTACGTAGATTTTAAAGCATGCCTGGTCCTAGGTCAAGTAAACACACACACACACACACATATGCACACACAAACAGTCAGAAAGGGTGAAGTGGCAAGGATACGTGACCAACAGACCATAATATTAACTGTCAGATTCAATCGATCTACTGGCTCACAAAAATGTGTGTGTGTGTGTGTGTGTGTGTGTGTGTGTGCGCATGCGAGCGTGAGCGAGTGTGTGCAGATGAGAGTGTAGAGTGGGCAGCAGCTGTTAACCTCCTTGGGGAAACAGTGGTGATGGAAAACTGACTGTCCTGGTTGCCATGACAGCCAAAAACAAACAAGCCCCCATTTGGTTCCATTTGAAAAGCACTGTTCTGTTATCCAGCATCGGGAGATTTCATAAATAAAATAGGCAACACATATTTTGCAATACACATTTTCACTCAAGGTGATTACTGGCATATTATGGAAAATGTCTTTTAAATTCAAATGCTATTTCATTAAATCAATTGTTTGCCCTCTTCCGAACTGAATGTGTGCCTGTAGTAAAGCACACGGGAATATGAGCTCTAGTTTTTATAAGGAATAACAACAGCAAATGGTTCCAAATGAATTGCCTATTCCTTAAGTTTATAATCAATTCGTATTTTTACATTTGTAATCCATTAAAGTTAAAGTCTCTCTTCTCTTTTTCTCTCTCTCCCTACAGTCAATTTTGACCACTTTCAAATACTGAGAGCCATTGGAAAAGGGAGCTTTGGAAAAGTAAGTGCCTCACTTTTCTGAATGAAAAATAAGAATCCCTCAAAATCCACTTTTATAGCAGGTGTTTAGTATAGCCAGTTCTAGTAGCATTTCATAACAGAGGTAATGTAAATACCTTTCAGCTTTGTGGCTTGCACGCACACATTCAACCACACAGACACACACAGTACCACAACCTCTTACACACAGACACCTACACACACACACACGTGCACACAGTTGAATGTTTAGCTCACCAAAAGATAAGCGTTCTAATCACAGTATGGCAGGCCGTTCAATAGAAGAACAGATGCTATCAGGGTTTCAGTTGCTTTGTCTGTGCCAGCCGTCAACAGATTGTTATTTTAGATAAACTGCAGGCTTATTGATGGTTAACGCACAAACAAGCACACCTTTCAGTAAATGCATGTACGATTTTAGATATGAGCGTTACTTTTATTATTCTGATTTCAGATGGTATTCACCTTCCTTTGTATACTGTAGTATTGCTATGCACAACAAACTTTATACTGTATCTTGTATGGTGTTTTGTTGCAAAACCATTGTAAGTGTACTAGTATTTGAGTACTAGATAGTATATATCTACTCACAAGTAGATGTATCTTACAGTTAAAACGTATACAGTTATTTTTTAGCGCTTTAGATGTTATCTATTGCAATAGAAGTGTTTCTCTCCAGAAATAAACACAAGCATCACAACAACAATTAGTCATTGTATACATTGATTAAGGATTGTTACTGTACTGTATTAATCGAAACAATTAGACTATTACAGTATGACGGCTCTTCTTGATGCTGCAGTTATGTAACAAATACTAATTTATTTAGGATATAATCAAGATAACATTTTACAAAGTGAGTACATGTAAGCCTTGAAAGTTTGACAGTTTATTGTAAAACTGAACTCCAGTTGAGTCATCATTCATTCAAATACAACAATAAATGAGTTTGACGTCAGTTGGTACTCAAACCCCTCAGAATTATATCTCCATATTCAAACATTATATTCCATAGGAGAATCACAGACAGATTTCACAATATCTCGCTGTTGTTTTGTTCCGACAATATGCTTTTTGTGATTTATTATCACTTATATACATGTGATATCACCATCAGCCATTCTATTTCAAAACGAAATGTCAAGCTACATTCTTTCAAAGTAATACACAGACCACATCTAAATGATTGACATGCATTCACTATAGAATGCACCAGCAGATCTTATAATTGTTTTACTGTACAGTATATTCCTCTATTTTGAGGAAACACAAGTATTGTGTTTAAGTGGATTCGATCTCGCTGAGGGTTGAATGTAACTGTGTTTTCTACCAGGTCTGCATTGTACAGAAGAAGGACACTAAGAAAATGTACGCCATGAAATATATGAACAAACTCAAATGTGTGGAGAGGAATGAAGTGAGGAATGTCTTCAAAGAACTACAGATTATGCAAAACCTCGAACATCCTTTTCTTGTCAACTTCTGGTAAGACATGAAATTGTGTATCTGTTATATTTTTTATTTTTGAAGAACTGTATTGATTATACTGCTCATTTATACATATAATATTGCAAGGAAATTAGTGAAAAAGCACTAATTATTATTATTATTATTATTATTATTAAGCACTATTATTTTAACTGCATATGGGGCTGAAAGAGCAACCACACATATTAAAAGGTGAATTGGAATACCGTCAATGAAATTTGAAGGCACTATCTATAGTTTTGTGCACTTTATTTAGGTAAGGTAATCATACTGTTGTATCACATTATATTGTGTTGTTACATTTCCTAATTGTGTCAATCAATCCACAGTAAATGTGAGAATTCTTAGCCTGTCCATCTATTCCACTGGAGACTGCATTTGTCTTTCAGCAGTCATAGCAGCCTGGATAATGCAACAGTACTGCTAGGAACAGCATGGAGACATGGCATTTTACAAGACACCTTGAGATAAACAATAGACTAACAAACCTACACCATGGAATATCCCAAAATGTTAACTCATCCTACTGTTGTATCTCAACAGAGTTGATTGTCTTCAATCACAAATCACAGGTGCTTTTGAATCACGTACGTAAGAGATTATACGGTCCTGTGGTGTTGATTTCTCTTAGAAAAACAGCCTTGTATTGATGACAATTCATCGATAAAGGTGGTGTCAGGTATCCTGGAGAAAGATTGTTGTTATTTGAACACTCATATTACACTCATAGTGTGCTCTCTCAGAAGCTCTGTTCCGCCCCCTCCCCAACACGTATTATCAAGGCTAAGATAGTGTTCCGTGGTGCGGTCTGCACCACTTAAAGAGTCAGGGCTGCGAGACACTGTGCACACAGAACAGGCAGCTAGCAGACCAAGACGAGAAATGTGTTTCATTTTGACAAAAAGTGTATTAGTTTACAATCGCTCCGAACACTCACACACACACACATAATCTGTATTTACTATGAAAGACTGTAAGGTTTCGAAAATAATAACGTTTTAACGAAGGTAAATGTGAAATTAAGTCAATTTGCCTGGTAGTTTACTACACATGTGCCTCGCTGAACTTCCTCATCTCCTTAAACTGGTAAAAATGCGCTTGTGCGCCCACTGAGTAAGGATTTCGTCCATAGTGAAAAGGGGTATTTTCTTAAGGGTGTACAGTGCTACCATGAACGCCATTCAAATTGTGAAGGCTTATTTAAAGATAAGTTGTCAGTTCTCTTCAACCCATTCATCACAATTTTGCAGGACAGAACATTGCAAGTGGAAGTACTCGTGCTTTTGCAATGCACGATAAGTGTTCAGCTCTCTCTGTCTCCAAGGCATAGCCACTCATCACTGCATTATGTAATACAGTAATATCCCCCCTCCAGCCAATTTAAGGCAGCACGATACTGAATGGATGGACAGGTTTGGTCAGAACAAGATTAATCAGTATTTTCCTACAGTTCATTTTCTGATTTCCATGCCCTTCAATTGCTCCCTAATCAAATGATCGCCTCATATTCCTCAAAAAGGTTTGCCTCTTTTATTATCACTGGCCATGATTCACACGTTCTGTAATGGCATCGGATAACAACAGCTATTTTTGGCCGTATTTCCACCACAGGAGTAACATGACTGCAGTTAAATCGTAGACAATTAGATTAGATCATTTTCCTAATGTGTTATGGAAGCTCTCTAGGTGTTTTTTTTCTGTCCTGTTTATGAACCCACTCCACGGCCATCTTCTCAGTCATTACTGTGTTTTACCTTTGCCTCATTCCTTCCTGCTATCTCTCTGTACGTCTCTCACCGACATCTTTTTCTCTGCCCAGTTTATATTGGAAAACGCTCCATTACCCCACACAGACACTGACGTCAGAAAACGCACCTGTGACTGAGAAAATGAATAAACATGAATCGGAGCATAAATCTCCCAGAAAGCAATGTGCTCAGAACAGAAGTTAGGAAGAGAAAACTAGGGGAGATGAGAGGAAAAGAGGGGTGTTGACGCTTAAGGAATGGGAGGAGACAAGACGAGAGAAAGGGGGGCTTTGCTTGCTTGATTGTGTCTTTGTGTCTGACAGTAACCCCCAGCAACCAATAAATAAATAAATAAAACCACAGATAAAAAAACAACTACGTTCATGCTCATTGTAGCTCCTCTCTATTTCCTCTGCAAGGGGAGATACCACCAGAGATGTGCTTAGTCATCTCTCTCTCCCTCTCTCTCTCTCTCTCCCTCTCTCTCTCTCGCTCTCTGGGGTTAGAACTATATGGTTGGCACAGGTTGACTGCCCTGCTAAGTGTTCAAGGTCACACACGGAGGGAGGATTCCCGCAGGCTTGACCTGAGACAGAACAACAACATCAGTCAGATATGACACCACTGTTGTCCGTCTGATAGGTCTGTGTATCAGACGTAACGTGTTCTCTCTCCTGCAGCATTTAATGATGCATAATGTGACAATACTGCACTGTATTGTATTTGTGCTTTTCTAGTCTAAACCAGAGCATGTATGTTTCACTGGCAAAGTCATTTACAGTATGTGATGTGTGCAAACATACAGTACAGTATTTCACAACATCCCTTGCACAGCTCTTCAGGTATAGCGTAACACTGAGGAGTCTGTCTGGAAGGAAGTGTTGCAGGGTTAACCGCAGCTGTAGTGTGATGCAGGATGCAGCCAAGTCCGCAATGCTCTCATCTTATTGCCGTGCCAACGCTGGCTGGCTTGGGCAGCATGTTGTGCAATGTGCCTGAATGTTGCATTTATATACTTGTGCTGAGTGCCAGTTTGTCAGGAGAGTCCTCATTGGCAGTGTGTGTGTGTGTGTGTGTGTGTGTGTGTGTGTGTGTGTGTGTGTGTGTGTGTGTGTGTGTGTGTGTGTGTGTGAAAGAGAGAGAGAGACAGAGAGAGAGAGGTGTCAAAATTGCATCTCACACAGTCTTTTAAAGTTGGACAAGCATCCAGTCTGGTGGAATGGTTAAACGCTACACTATCAATTTTTCACTGTACTGTTTTTTTAAGGACTAAATATCTGACTGTTAGGGATCTCTTCTTTCTTGTTTAACATATATTATTATGCATTTAAGAATTACCCAGACCGTCTTTTTGCCTTTATAGAGAACACTATGCTTTTGAGGTATGCTATAGGTTAATCTTTTCTGTATGTATGTTATCTATTCTTTTCAACAGTACACTGTTATGCAATATTTAATGCACTCGTTATTAGTTTTATTTAACAAATGGAGAGCCTCCGAAGAAGTAGTATAAAGACTATTGGCAAAATGTATTTGACTCTAGTACATGCGTGAAAATCTATTCCTTTTGACACATATTATTGTTATTATGCAACATGCTCTGGAAGATAGCATTTGTGTGTCTCACAAATGAATAATAGTAAGGTTTTTAGTCATTATGTGTGCATTACTGTAAATCCTTCCCTTACTCTAGGCTGTCTCTTTTGCATTCCATTTATATTACGCAACTGTGTGTTCATTCAATGGGGACCCTATATTGTTGGGTCTCAGATGTGACCCAGAACTCTGCATTACATTACATCCATGCAGACCATAAGAGAATAGTCAAACGCTTTGAAAGCTGCTAGTCTTCCTGGCTCTATTATACTACACAGAGGCTATATGAGGTAAGGCAGTCACGTAAAGCAGTGTGTGTGTGTGTGTGGGGGGGGGGGGGGGGTACATGCATGATGTGTATGTGTAACTGTATATTGTGTAATGTGTAGGTGTGTGTGTGTGAGAGAGAGAGAGCGCCAATGCACGTGTTGGGAGAATATGATGTTTATTAATATTGATCAAATCATCAAATAATGGTCAGCACGGACAAACTGCTCAGGTATCTGCATGTTCATTTCTGTGAGTGTGTGTTTGCGCGTGTGTGTGTAGTCAATCATTTGAGCTGACTATTTGCATTACATTGCGCTGAACAACAAGCCGTTGATTAGTTATTGAGGGGCTTGTTTTCTGCATGATAGAACTCCTTGAAAGGGTTTGTTAGGCAACATGAATAGCGTTCATAATGCTATTCCCTTTCAGCGATATTCACAAAAAACTCTGAAATATATAATGTATTGCAAACTTTTATGCTTGACAACATTGTCTTACTTTTTAACAGTGGTGGTTTCTAAGAAGACATTATTGGCCTGGGGTGATTCTGCCTCTAAAAGCTTCTTACAAGATGAGTGTCTTCTCCTAGCCAATTGGAGGTGACACTGTACTTCATGTGGAGCAGAGAAAGCAATACAGAGAATTTAAAACTATGAAATTATATACTTGATGCAGTTTAATTTTAATCTAAAATGTGTAAATTGTGTGTATGGTTTTATATATTGTGAAAGCAAGCTACAGTAGAGGCCCAGCGATATTGTAGAAACATGTAGAAAGCCTGGCTGCATGTTTTCCTTTCTGTTTATAAAGGAGAGAGCTGCCACAGCCATCATATGGGGTTATGTGTATTTACAGATTATAAACTTCACTAGACAGGTTTGACAAATCTGATCAACTATGTCAAATAAATCATGAAGATGCAGTTTACTGCAAGATTAAGCTAGCGCCAAAGAGAACCTCACATGGACTAATATACAATGAAACACCACACGCACGCACTTCGGAGACTGTTGATTGGGCAGAGAAGAAGTGTGTGTGCTACAATATGTTTGTGGGTGCAGAATCAGTTGTTTATATTTGCCATAGTGTGCTCCCTCAGAAACTCAACCCCACGCCACATTGAACTTGCCAAGGCTGAGAGAGTTTGCTTTTGTAGGGCTGCGTAGGAACACAAGATTATGTTACAGCCTGCACAC
Source organism: Forbesichthys papilliferus (assembly GCA_025399855.1). Lineage (NCBI taxonomy): Eukaryota > Metazoa > Chordata > Actinopteri > Percopsiformes > Amblyopsidae > Forbesichthys > Forbesichthys papilliferus. Next base: position 9,455 of record JAODOY010025032.1, on the reverse strand, counting down.
CGAATGGACAGCGTGAGGAGGGTGAGGGTGAGGAGATATTGGCTGCATTTGACAAAACCTTTAAGTCTGCGTATACTCTCAAAATATCTAACATGTTTCAGTAATGTCTCGTAGATCTCAGACTGTGCCAGCGCAAATAACAAAATAATACAGACGCGTACTGTATCTCCCTTTATGGTAGATGCACGAGAATAAAATGCCTGCTTTCATTTCTCCAGTTGTTGAGTAACCTTTGAATAACCCCATGAGAACTGGGTTGAAAGAGAAAATAAATGAAATAAGAAATAAATAAATAAAGTATGTGTGTCTCCGTTGCTTCAGCTCACGCTACAGTCAAACAATACATAAGATATTTAGCATACAGAATTTATACAGTCAGCACATAAAACCGACATAACATACCTCATTGGCTGCTTATTACTTAGAGGGGCTGAAACTTGCTAATCCTTTATCCACAACTGCTTGCTTATTACGTTATCGTCTACGCAGTCTGCCTTTCACTCTGCAGAACACTAACGCATAATAATTTACCCCTCCAGCACTACATTAGGTAGGAACCAAAGTCAGCAAAGTACCAAACTAGAGATGAAACTGACAATGTCAGGCAGTTACACGTACGCACGTACGGAACATACTTTGTATACGCACACAGACCTGCATGGTCATCTCCTTCTGTGTTAAGTCAGCTCATGCATGCGTGTGCGTGAGTGTGCACGTGTACTTACTTGATGGCACTTCACTAAAGTTTCCTTATGCGCTGAAGCTGCAGGCAGTTAGCTGTCAAATGGTCTCAGCATCATCTGAGCTCCCAGCAGACAAGTTGGAGTCAGCTCAATCAATCCGTGTGCTCATCCTGTGCAGAAAAGCCCCTCCAGCTAACCGGAGAAGGGTCCTGAGAACGTCAACGTCTGCACAAAACTATGCTGTGTTTGCTAAGTGTGTCGTGTTAGCCAACTAGATGTACTCATGCACAGAATACTGTAATAAAGGGACCAACCAAAGCTTTATGTAAATCTATTCATGCACCTATTTTCATTACGGTATATCTTCCGTTTTTCAAATTCCAGCCAGGCCTTAGTGAAACCAAAAGCAGTAGCGTTTTGAGCTGCACTGGATAGTACAGTGACAGAAGTGTAGTTTCTGTATCATAATAATAAACAAAAAAATTAAACATTTCATGTTTTTAAAACATAATGTTCAGTTACCCTATATCTATATAGGCTTACATACATACATACATATGTATGTATATATATGTATACATAAATACACAATATATATAGTCGCAACACAAAGTTGCAATATCATAAGGATAGTGTCTTGAATATTCTTATATTTAGTAAAATTGTGAAGTTCCAGATGTAAATGCTTGCCTGCATCATGTTTATCACACTGTAGTTCAGAGAGCAGCGCTTAAGGGAAGGAACATATTGTTTGGCTCACATGAAATATTCATTTTGTGTATTTTTTTGTACTTACTTGGCTTTTCGCTGTAATTAGTTCAAGGTTGAGAATGCCTGACCCCATTGGGACATGTAAAATCAATGACGATTTGTGCTGTGGCTTCTCAAATGGGAGGGCAGCAGCCTGCATGTTGATAGGCCGGCTGTTGGGCTGATGTATTCATAGAGGGATGGCTGTAGTTTACCCATCACTGACATGCACACTTCTTACAGTATGTGCACGCACACACACACACACACACACACACACACCTAATAAATGACAACCAAGATGCATTGTATTGACCTGTTGTTTAATCACATGATAAAGTACTACCTTTCTCAAACACACAGGCACACACAGTGTGGGATTGTTGCAATGCCAATCAAACAGGCACCTTTTAAATGGAATAGTGCTGTGAAGTATATCTGAAGGGCTAATGGGCTGCTGTAATACAATTATAGTTGTCAGACTGGTATTATTGTTCTGTATTGTGTTGGTAGGAAATAGAATTAGAACAGGGACGGATTGACTGTAGAAGCCAGCACAGTGATATTAACCAGCTTGGCGGAGGCAGAGCCCTATAATATTGAACCAACATTTCTTTATTTACCAACATTGATAGCCTATTACAGTGCAGTATGCTCTATATGCAAAACATTTTATTTAAAAAGTAAAGACATTTTACGTGCAAGAGACAACAATATAATATGCTATTTTATTTGCACACATAATGGATGGTGCATAATTGTTACTCTTTCATGGTTGTTAAAAGCTAACTTTGTTGAATAATGTGGATTCATTTGAAATAAAGTTTCAGACCATAAGGCATCAGACCAAACGGACTGTAACAAAACGTTGTTCGGCAATGTTTGGTTTGATGCCTTTCACATACACTGCTGATGGGTTTTTGTCCGGTGACATTTTGCCTGATGCCCAATCGTACTAGAACTTAACACTTGACGTGTATTTGCAAGAGACCTGAAGCTGTTTAGTCTAAGGAATGTTGCCATGTTGTCTGATGTCTGAGAACTGCTGCTGAGGTCTGATGATGTCATAAAATGTACACCGTACACAGACTGAATGTACACACAAAATGCTTTTACTATGTATTTACTACCCAGCCATTTGAACAGAACATTTTCTTAGAATTCATGCCGTGGGTTCTCACAAGCATTAGGTGTTAAATTGTTCTGTGAGCGTCCACTCTCAGAGATGTTACCAGGGCTTCTTTTTCAGATCAGCGGGCATCGCAATGAACACTTTTTAACTTGCTATGCTTTCAGTACATTGTTGGAGATTCACACATTGACTCATGCTGTTGATTTATCTGAAGGAAACCTTCCTTTAGCACTGGATGGAAAAAACATTAACCTGTTTCTTTTGAAAATGTAATATAAGGTTAGAAAGGGTCTTCATTCATCATATTATGTAACCATCTATATCAGTAAATTATTCAACTGTTTTAGGTTATTCGAAAACCAGTCTTCTCTGTATTAATTTCACCTATTTTGTAGGTACTCTTTCCAGGATGAAGAAGACATGTTCATGGTCGTAGATCTGCTTCTGGGAGGAGACCTTCGCTATCACCTCCAACAAAACGTCCACTTCTCAGAGAGCACAGTGAAGCTCTATGTTTGTGAACTCGCTCTGGCCCTTGGCTACCTCCGCAGTAAGCGCATCATACACAGGTAAGACCAGAGGTATTTTCCCTTTTCCACTATCTACTTGTAGTTTACCTAACCCAGGCATCTGCAACCTGGGACTCCTGAGCCACTTGTGGCTCCATGTGGCTTTGACAAACATCATATAGAATTTAGTGTAGGTTTTGTAATATATACTAACTCTCATTTCAAAATAGAACACATCTTTCTCTGCACACACTAACTTTACCAAAACACTGGAAATTTACTTTACTCCTTACTTACTTACTACTTTACTCCTTTACTGTTTACTACAGGAGGTACAGTAGAAACATGCATGGTATGATAGAACAGAAAAAGGTTTACAGAATTTCTTACAGTGAACAAAATATCCATGAAACACACAAGAGCATTCTGAAGAAAAAAACAACAGCAAAAAGTCCAGATAAAAAGGGAAGGAACCAAAAAAAATCACAAAATAACTATCTAATCTCTGGATCTTCAGGGTTAGGCCACATGATTTCATCAACATCACATCTACTGTTCTTGCAGCCCTGGGAATGTCACCACCACACATTCTTACACCTCTACCTTGCCCTCTCCCTGGGCCTGCACCTCTCACTGCTCCTCTCCCTGGGCCTGCACCTCTCACTGCTCCTCTCACTGCTCCTCTCACTGCTCCTCTCACTGCACCTCTCACTGCTCCTCTCACTGCATCTCTCACTGCTCCTCTCACTGCACCTCTCCCTGCTCCTGCTCTACTCCCTGGGCCCCTTGCTCTTACTCTTCCTCGTCCAGACATCACAGTGTTTGTCTTTTTCTGTTTCTGTTTCCAAAAACATCACTCCTCAAAGTCCTCCTTTTACTGTCAATGTAATAGAAAAAAACCCTGCCACTGAGTCTAAGCCAGACTGGAATCAGCTGTGGTTGGCCCAATTTAAACATAAATCAGCTTCGTGTCAATTATTCAATTGTTTGTTTAATATCAGCTGATATATATTGTTTTTGAACTGATATCATAGCAGAAGCAGAGGTTTTTATACTGTATCTAAGGTTTGGAATTTTGTGTTTGCTTTTGTGAGATGGTGTGTGTTAACATTTGTAAATACTACAAAAACAATCCATAGTTTTGTTGGGAGGTATAGCTTGTCTGTTAAGAAAACGTAAGCATTGTGGAAATGTGTTCACTGACTGCATATTGTGTGAAAACGACATGAAATGTGTAAATGGTATGGCCACAAAAGACCGATGCTGTGCAAATTGTGTTTAGAGTTTTGAAAATTTGACAACTGTTTGGACAAACGCTTGTTAGCGATTGAAAAAAACTGTAATAAGTGAATTGATCACTGCAGATGTAAGCTCTGGTATAGCTTCTAATGATTTTCAAGCATTGAACCAGTTGTTTGTTTATCTGATGTTTTAAAATGTCATTTCGAGCCTTAGTGCTTTCCGTCCAGGCCAGATGGGCTAAATATGGAGGTGACACCTGACACAACAGTTTACCCTTAGCTGACTAAGATGCTCGTGAAACACTGGGTACTTCCTGCCCTGCTCTGCGGGGAGTCTAAATCAATCTGCAAAAATGCACATAATATAAAGTGCTTTGTAAATAGATATATGTGCTGCTAAAGCAGAGCTGCAGACACTATTGGCCAAGTTAAACATGGCCACAGCCCAATGTTATTATTTTAATCTGTTCAATAATTAAAAAAGCTCAGGCTATCCTGTTACATCCTAGAGATTTCTGCCAGAAAATGTAAAGAAGACTGGAATGCTTTTTTTGTAAAGTTAGACTCCCTCTGCTAATTTGAAAGTGTATTGATTTTGGTCTATTAGATCAACTGCAAATGTCAAAACTAAGCCAAAAAATGAGATCAGCATGTACATTATAGTGACATAAGTCTTGATGAGCTTAGCTACTGTAGCAAAACACAATACCAACAATAATCAGGACTGCCTTCAAAATGTTCAACTTTATTCTACTTGACTGGTGTTTTGAAGTGTTTTGTAATGTATGAATGCTTGAGCAATTAAAACATATGAATGCATACCTAAGAAACACATATCCACAGACATAGGGAAACGGATTTTCACACTATCAGAAACATCATCTGTCTTTAATTGTTTAAATCAATGTTCCCAAATTCTGGTCCTGGAGGACCACTGCCCTGCATGTTCCCTGCTCCAACACACCTGACTCAAATGAATGGCTCGTTAGAAGACTGATAATGCTCTATTCATCCAGCGGCCATCCACGACCAGTATTGTGGAAAACCAGTAATACTGTAATACCGGTAATAATACTTAGTTACATTTGCAGAGATTTTTCACTGACATTTATGGCATTTATATTTTATGGGTGCACAATATATTGATTCAATATCGTCTTTGCAATACCACGTTGCACAATATCATATTGAAAATGTTGCAGAAAGTATGCAATATCTTGTTATATGAAAAGATACGTCTGTTGGCTTTGTGGCTGGAAAAGTAAGGTGTCTTAGGAAAACAAAAACTCATTTGAGATCAAAGAGGAAACATTAGTGGCCAAAAATAATGCATCCTTGATATCTTAGATTTACTGATGTTGTACCAGTCCAATATGTTGAAATAAACTCATGTAAGTTAAAAAAAACTTGTTTTAATGTTATGAATTTATTTTGAAGCATTTTCCTATAACGTTGTGTTTTAAATGTCTAAATGAATATCGATATTGCAGTTTTCATTATGAATATTGCATTATATCACATTTAGTGCAACCCTGTTATATATTTAAATAAATGTATGCTTTATGTTATGTCATACAAAAAACAGAGTTCAAGAGATATGTATTGTCATATATACTTTATATATACATATACATAAACTACAAGTGAAGTAAGCTAGAACAGGGTAGATCAAATAAAATAGTGAAATAGTTTGAAGACCACCTCAACCAAGCCCTACAAAACCATAGAACTAGTCCGGGGGTATCAGACCCTGGTGTAAAGAGAAGACCATTATGAAGAGAAGCCTTTCTAGACCACGGCTAATGAGAAAACGTCCCTACTGTGGAGTATGGTATGCTAATTTATCAACCCACCAGATAACAAATGACGTAATTTAAGAGGAACACTTAAAGCAGATTACTTATCTTTCTCCCCCTGGTCTGTCTATGCTCTCAGACCCCCTCCCCCCCACTCCCCGCTCTCCACCCCACCAGATAAAAAAAGCGAAGGAGAGAGAAATATATATAATATTATCAGTTTGCCTCCTCGTTGGTTTTATTAAGGGATTTGAATATTGAAATGATGTTTTGTGCCGTGGCCGTCGACGGGGCTCATGTGGGGGTTGATGCGCAGGTGTTTGAGATGTTGGTTCAAATGGAACCGACATCTTTTCAATCTGCATGCATTAGCTTAGAATCAGTCTAGTCATCTCATCTCATCTCATCTCTATGGAAATTTAATATCATTTCCTTCTTCGAGTGTATCCCATGCACATCTTATGATTTGGCTCTGTGTGTTTATCTGTGTGGGTGTGTGCGTATTTGCATTAGCCCTCGTCTGCTCTTCCGTGTTTTTAACGATAATGGCTCCTAATGGCAACACTGGCGATGCCAATCAAACCTAGGCATGTGTTGAAGTGAGATGCCATGTCAACCATGGTGACGACAGCAGGTGACCCCATGACATTACCAGCCTAATTATTTCCATTGATGGACTCGTCGACAGCACCTGACTGCAGCGCTAGTCCCATCAGTGCTGTAGTGACTTTTCCGCTGTAAATAAGACCTGGCCCAGGAGACTGGAGGAGCTGCGAGCAGTTATGTTCTATATGTGACTCATCCCGACAGCATATGAATGGAAAATAGGACAGGATAGTGCCATCACAGAATATCTGCAGAGGCCCTGTGAAATTAAATCATTTCAAATCAGCTTAGACAGTAGCTTCAGTTTCTAAGCAGTCGCACTGCTTGATAGTTTACATTTAACAAACAACAACTAGCTAGAAACTTGTGTAACAGTGTAAAAACACTACCACTTACTGTAATACACATACACTTACTTTCATAACAATAGAGCTCAGTATTGTCATGGCAACACTGTTTTTGCCACTATAACCCCTGCCCTCAGGGGTTTGGGTTATTAACACCAGAGTGAGTTTCAATTAAAGGACATCTTAAGAGACCTGGTACAACACTCCAAACGTGTCTCTGTGTGTGTGTGTGTGTGTGTGTGTGTGTGTGTGTGTGTGTGTGTGTGTGTACGTGTGGTTGCATGTGCGTGCATGTATGCGTGTAGGATTTGTGGAAGTACCATTAGTGGGCTACCAGGGAAGACAATAACATCACCACAGTTGGTTTGGCATCAACAAGACTGAACTGTTAGATTCCTCAGGAGCATTGTGGAAACTTCCAGAAGCATTGTAATGGAACAGTCTGTCGGTTACAGCATCCATTTAACATTGCCTTCTTCTTAACAAGGCAATATGTGAAAACCACTGCCTTTTAAGATGTGTGAGATGCCAGAGTGTGAAACCATTGCAACACAGACATACCACACTGGGAATATCTGGATAATTTGGAAGTTATCCCATGTTGTAAATGGCTAAGCCCAGCATATCATGCTTCTCATACCCCAGCAAATCATTAATTTTGTTATTAAATAGATTGTGTGTATCGTTAGAAGCCGCTAAAATAGGCTGACACTGTAACTGTGTAGCAGGGAGACTCTATGTGATGTACCCTGAAGATATAAAGAAGACAGAAAATGATGGAGTTACACAGCTCTTCGGCAATGTTTGCTCTTTGAGTCATGCTAGCACAGAACAAGCACTTGACTGAAAACAGTTGAGTGTCTCTTCTTATTGTGTCTACAGTATTGTTCATGTTTTTATCACCAGTCAGTCATGCCATTTCATAATTGTTCATTATATGAAAATGCGTTGGTCATGAACATGTTTGACTGGAAGTCAAACTGGAAGTGTGTATGGCCTGTATATCAGCGCCTGGATGTCTACACATCACCTCAAACTCAACTTTGACAAAACCGAGCTACTCCACCTCCCGGCAAAAGACAGTCCTCAAATAGACCTGTCCATCACCCTTGAGAACACCACAGTATCCTCCTCCCCTATTGTAAGGAGTCTCTGAGTCATCCTGCACAACCAAGTATCATGCGCAGCAAACATCACCGCTCGTGCATGCATACAGCTCGTGCATGCAGTCTCACTTTACAACATCAGAAGGATAAGGCCGTTCTTCACAAGGGAAGTGACACCACTCCTGGTCCAACCTCCTCCTCCTAGTGATCTCCCGCCTGGACTACTGCAACTCGCTGCTAACCAGACTACCCGCGTGCTCTACCAGTCCCTTATAGCATGTTCAAAATGCCGCAGCACACCTGGGTTTCAACCAACCCATGTTCTCCCATGTAACCCCCCCTCTTCCGAGAACTTCACAGGCTCCCCATTGCAGCTTGCATCCAATTCAAGGCACTTAATATTGAACTACATTCAATATCAATATTGACTACATAGAACGGCCCCAAGCTATCTCCAAGCAATGGTCCAGTTCCAGGCCCCAAAAAAAGAACTTTGTTTTACCACCTCAGCTGGTCGGCTGGAAATGCCACGATTACAAGGTCTCAAGACTCGCTCATCAAAGTCTCGCCTTTTCTCCGTCTTTGTACCACAGTGGTGGAACGAGCTTTCAGCAACAGTCAGAAATGCGGAAACACTTGACCAGCGACCTCGCCACCTCTTAGCACCCTTTCCTATCTAAGAGTGTCATCTTTGAATCCCCTTTTAAACTTCTCATGCTCATCGCTCTATAAAAAAAAATGTAAGCACTTTAGTAGCTAGACCATTACCTATTGCGTTTTATATGGTTGATTACATGGGAATAGGTATGATGACAATATGCTGCAATTGTTCTATTTAGAATATTGTTTGCTTATAAATTGCTGGTATATGACCAGTCCAACTACTGACAGATGTACTACATGTAAGTCGCTTTGGATAAAAGCGTCTGCCAAATGCCGTAAACGTAAATGTTTGGTATTACACAATTTAGAAAACACTAGCGGATTGTGTGTGTGTGTGTGTGTGTGTGTGTGTGTGTGTGTGTGTGTGTGTGCGTGCCCAGGTGTGTGTCTGTGCACTAGTTCACACTTTAAACATTTTTCTGTTTGGAGAAGTTTGTAATTAACTGTTTTTCCCGTGTGTGTGTGTGTGTGGGTGTGTGTGTGTGTTTTGTCAGACTTTTTAAAATCAATCTAATTAATTGAAGCACATTAGACCAAGCTGTTGCAGCACTCTCTCTCTCTCTCTCTCTCTCTCTCTCTCTCTCTCTCTCTCTCTCTCTCTCTCTCTCTCTCTCTCTCTCTC
>JAODOY010025031.1:0-47989 GCA_025399855.1 Forbesichthys papilliferus | reverse complement strand
GCCTGGAACACCTCCCAAGGGAGGCGCCCAGGGGGCATCCTTACCAGATGCCCGCACCACCTCAACTGGCTCCTTTCGACGCGAAGGAGTAGCAGCTCTACCCCAAGATACTCACGGATAGCTGAGCTTCTCACCCTATCTCTAAGGGAGACGCCATCCACCCTCCTGAGAAAAAACATTTAGGCCGCATTTTATTACAGTAAGCCTTTCAATTATTTAGATTTTTATTTCATTTTAAGTTGAAACATGGAATAGGCTCTCTAGGCAGATGTGGACATTAGCTTTTATTGAAAAGCCATAGACCTACATGTAAATCTGCAACTCGGATATAGTTTGAACAACAGATGTTAACATTTGATGTGCAAGCTATCTCTCTGGCCATTGGCCAGAGAGTGAATGATTAACATACGTACTTTGTTATGTTTCATGATCTGTCCTGTCATTATCAAACATCTACTGAAAAGCAGGGCCATTCATTCTTGCTAAGTTCGAGCTCAAATCAAACATTATTGCTCCTTGGTCCTCACACATTGAAATGCATTGTAAAGCCAAGCGTAGTGCTTTGTTGATGTGAGCGGTGTTCGCCACTTCGTTTATGTTCCTATTTATGGAGCCAGGGCTGTGTAAAATAATCTGATACTTTTTTCAACATGCACAGAGAAGGGTAAGCTAGTGAAATGCAAGGAGATATTTGTTGAATCTTACAACTTTTAATAGCTGAATTTACCTTTAAGAAGGTAAAAATGCTTATTAAAAAGTATATTTAAAACAAGAATGTATTTATTTTATAAATCTGATTACACTAAATCTGGTTGCATTGATTTATGTAGTCATCAACATGCACTTTCAAACGGTATATTCTTGGCTAGGTGCTACTGTACAACAGTGTTGTGCTGACTCACTCGCTAACATCAGCTAACACATTAGCTGACAGTCAAATGTTGCAATAAACGAATATTGTCATGAGCGTGTAGGCTACGTATGGCAGCTGAAAGGCTCAGAGATATTTAAAATGATCACATCAAGCTAGACATATGTTGTAGTTGACAGTGAGGGCCTGCCCTGCAAAAAAATCCAGCATAAACCATCATGAATTCCATGCTGGTCCAGTCTGGTTCATACTGGTTAGTTCTGGGGTAGTGCTGGTCTAGCTGGTATACCAGCACACCGCAGTTGTGCTGGCACACCAGCAAACTAGATGGGATTCCAGGGTACCAGCGAACCAGCATTCCATGCTAGTTCCAGCATGCACATACCTTATGCTGGTGACCAGCAATGCTGGATTTTTAGCAGGGTGTTTAGCTTATTATAGCTTACAGATTCATCGTCGGTTCGGATCCTAGTAAAGTTGGTCCAGTCAATGTAGATGTTTAGTGTAGCTAAACATTAATCAACAATAAACAAAGCAGATATGGAAAATTAAATAAAATATCAAATACATTTTTGGTTTGGCAATAGCAGTCTAACAGATAAATAAGCCAATTAAAGTGTTATATCCCTATAATGGCATGATTCAGATTTAGTTAAATTAAATGCGATATGGAGCTAAACAGAGAAGGCTGTGTTTGCATCTGCAACAGTTTGTGGCATAATGACATTGGTCTTTCCAGTTGAAGGAACAGAGAGGCCTTGTGATAGATAGTTCATGTCTGTATGCGGAAATACACACACACACACACACACACACACACACACACACACACACACGCACACGCACACACACACACACACACAAGCGCACAGAGGGTGAAACAGAGAGAGCTTTTATTCACTGGGGCATTCTGCTTTTTTAGTGTGTGTAGATCAAAACAGTGCTGCAACCTTAACCTTAAAGCTCTGAGTAACACAGCCTGAAAAGTTGAAAGCCTTGAAGAAGCACAAATGAAGTTATTGCCTCTGCAGGCTACTTTACCATATTTATTTGCATGAGTAGACATATTGGCTAGTTAAGGTTAATAGCATATTAAAGAAAATGTCAAAACTATATTTTTTTCAGGTAATTTTCTCTGGGTTACAACATGCAACTCCAGTTTCCTGGTATGTAGGCCTATATATTACATATGTATTCAGTGACCTATACATGGTAGGCCTACTTCAAACGTGATCATTTACAGATCTCACACTCACATTATCTGATTAGAAGATGTTGAGCTCTGCCATAAGAATCTGTGCAAAAACAGCTATCTGTGTTTACTGTCATAGTGTTGCTATCGCCAGTCTGTTTCACTCCAGTTCTGTGTGGGTTTGTGTGGAATACAATTTTCTAGATAAAAATATTGAACGGAATGTGAAGATTTAAAAAAAAAAAACATGTTTTCCTGTAAGAAAAACAATTACACTAATAACAGGTGTGTCAAAATGGTTGCCAGGAACAACATATTTTAAAATGGAATTCATACTATCTTCAAATAGTCTAGTCTAGCTCTAAAATTAACGTATTAGACAAGTTTTCAGATTTCTCCCTTTTTCCACTTACAACAATAGAAGTCCCGCTATTATTTTAAGTATTGCATTGTTAGTATTTGTTTTACAACCTGTAGATGCAGATAATGTCATTGAATCCAAATGTCCAATGCGTTCCCTCAAAAACCTGCACATCAAAAATGTGCTTATCTTGATCGCCTTTCACGTCATACTTGGACAAATAGCTGACCCCTGGTTGCACCCCTCTGTTACAGTCTCCAAGCCTCTGCCACGTTCCAAGCCTATGATTTCTCTTCTTATCTGCTCAACGCATACAGCGAGGCTGAACGCAGCAACACAGGTCACAGGTCCAATCGCATCTGTGCATCTGAGTGAATTATTCAAATTGCCAAGGGCACTAGGTGCATACATTCCTTTTGCCCACTGGGATATGAATGGAGCGGTTAACTGGAAGGCTTAGAATAAAATACTTAAATAGCAGATCACTTTAACAAAGGACGGATTGGAACATTTGGTGTGACCATCTTGTGTCCAGCTTCCAGAGTAGCTGAAAATGCAGTATGTGTTTAAACCATCCTGATGTTACAAGGTCCTCCGCTACACTTTGCCTTGCTTCATTTCTCATTCTGGGAACTCTGGGAACTGAAATCCCAGCCAACGCAAACCAACATTTAGGCCGGTAGTACAGTTGTTGCCGACAGCAATTTACATGCACTGAATGGAAATCAGGTGTGTTGGAGCAGGGAGACACATCTAAAACATGCAGGGCTGAGGCTCTCCAGGATTAGGGTTGGCCACCCCTGAACTAGGCAATTACATGACATCCGGTGACCTTAACAGATTGAGAGGTCTATTTGACCCCACGATTGTAATGACGTGCATAAGGCACAAGTCACTGGACAAAAACAACCACACAACTGTTTGAGCATCACAAATGCCAGTGATAAAGTTCAACAGGGCAGAAATCAATCTCAACTAATGGCTCAACTAATTGATATCCATCGTATTCAGGTGGAAACGTTATTTTTAAAAATACCTATTTATATTCAAGACGTTTAAATATTTGAGGCAATAGGCAGAATACAAAAGATGTCTCCCTTTTAGAATATCTTACCAAGCCATTAGAAGGAAGACTGTCATACATCCTTGTGAGTCTTTTGTTTACTCGGGTGGATCACACATAATGGGGTTTTGTCAAGTCTGCATTAGTGGAAGCAATGCTAATGCAAGCCTAATTGTCCATGTCCAATTAATATTTTGTTATTTGCTCGTTTTACTTTCTGCCGGAGAATACTCCCTTTCACACACATTTGTCTTCTCTCTCTCTCTCTTTCTCTCTCTCTCTCTCCTTCTCTCCTCTCTCTTTTACCCCCTCTACCCTGCCAAAAATGTAATTGTTTAGGAGTACTGTAGTCAGATTTACAATACTGTATGTATTAATTTGAATAATGGTCAGGGTCAATAAAAAAAAAAACCTCACCACCAACGTGATAGATGTGGAAACAATGTTTATGAATTAATGTTTTTCAAATATTAACCACTGCCACAGTGTTGGTACATGCGGGTAGATTGCCTCAGCAAAAATGTCTTGCGTTTGAAGCTACTGGCAGTTGTTGCATATATTCCCCAACACCAAAGCACATGAATGTACGGTACTCTTGCCACTGCATTGGCCCAGCAGATGGTGCCTGCACGTGGCTCCTATGTAGTGTGGGTCAAGCAGTGCACATTTCCCCCAGCAGATGAATAAAAACTGAACTCACATCCAGAATTGACGGTTTCCAGTGAATATCTGAGTTGTGTTCATTCTTAAAATTGAAAGGTATGGTCAGCCATTCTTGCTAACTTCAAGCTCAAATAAATGTTTGACAACATTTGACAAAAAGTGCATTAGCTTACATTTGGCTTGCAATAGCTGACTTCACCTTTAACTAAAGATTCAGGTTTAATTAAAGATTCATATTTTGTTTATTGGTTTGTGCATGTTTTCTATATTATGGAGAACTTTTTTTTTGTCATGATTATTAATACCATTAAAAGACATTGTACATTTGAGAAAACTTCCTGTAAATGCCCCCATAAACTCAATAAATTATGCGGCAGTACTCTGTAAGAGAAAACCGTGATCACAATAACCTATTTTTGTCTTAACAGTATATATTCGGAAACTGTGGTGGTGACTGAAATAAGAAGCCACTAAACTGAATGGACTGAATTTTACAAATGTACTGTAGTTATAGAAACCTTCCATCCCATTTCCGTATACTGTAGCTAGAAATATTCACCTGTCAAAATCAAGAACTGCAAATTGCAATCCTGTGTGACCTGGTGGCCTTTTCTTCATGTAGAAATTTCAACTGCATTAAAAAGAATGTGAAGAATGAAAACCATTTAGACTAATTCAGATTCAAATTATATTTGGATTATGTAAGAAAGTACATAGACTGTATGACTATGTAGTATCGTCATATACATGTTGGTCCACGTTGGTCCATGTTGTTGTTTTGACGAGACTACTGTGAAGATAAGGGACAGAACAAACCTTTGCAATGCACTCCAGCGCCTGAGAGGACAACTGGCAAATGCCAGCTAAAAATGTAAGATGTCTTTACTGTGCAAATTATACCACCATGCATAACAGCATGATGCATTTGGTCACTGGCAGGATCTGTAGCAGCTACTCCTCAGCATTGATACAGCTCACAGTCACAATAACAGATCACAATCGGCCTGGTTTGTAAATACCAAAGATATTATTGTAGACAGATAAGCAGGTAACCCTTTAGTAATTGGTTGACTGGACCATGTGATTTTTATTGAAATTTTGTGTTTGGTTTTCTGAGTGATGGTATCTTGCCATTGGTTGCAACATGCCCTCACATTAATGTTACATTTGATATTGAGTCCTTAGCTTCTTATGGGGAAAATACATTGAGGTTGTATTTTTATAGAAGCTGGCAACTGACTTCCAGTCATTTTCTCTATGTTGTCAAGCACCTGGTAGCCACTAGCAGTACTGCATCATAAACACTTGCTTATTATTTTCAACACTTGTTTCAGCTGTGCTGGTGGTATCTGCTTAACATGCATAAATGTAAACAGCACATTAGGGAAAATTATAGCCTGTATGGAGTAAACTAACCCCATGGTATTGAAAAACACACACTGAAGACACACAGTAGATCATTACCCTACTGTATGAAAATGACAACAAAGCAAAGTGTCACGTGTGCTGCGTATATCCCGTTATAATTGTATTCAAACAGGTATGAAGATGTCAGTCAGTGAAAGTCTCTTAACATCACAAGCAGAAATAAATGCTGATTTATATTAGAAAACATGCAGCATTTGAAAAGGCCCCTTGGCCATTATAAGAAAATATAGCTACAATAAATATTGATTAATTTGCAGAGATGAGAAAGAAAATGTCACTGGCATCTAAAGGCACAAAAACTGAGACATAGTAATCTTTTTTACATTTCTATATTTCATATTTATGTATTTTGACCATAATCTCAGACACATCATGTGAGAAGTGCAATGGTAACAAATATACAATTTGTGTCATTAGCATTATACAATGCCAGACTGAGCACTGTAGTGAAATTATACAATCCTACAACAATGGGTTATATAGAAGCATTCTCAATTCATTCAGCTTCCATAGATTCTCTGTCAATAATGGACACCTTTCACTGAATGGGAAATAAAATAGATCCCTTACCACTGGAGAATTTGAATACTGATTGCACTGTGGCCATATTCATTATGTGTTGCTGATGGCTTGCTTGGCATACAGCCTTGCCTATGTATAGCACAGACGTGTTTACAGATCTAGGCCAACAACACCCAGAAGTCAACTTAATACATAATCTCTCTCAACTTGAGTCATAGAGTAAATAAATTAATAAATAAGCAATATAATATAATGTAGATGCTAATGTTTTATGCTAATTACATTGCAAAAAACACTGGCCTTCCTTGGTCTTCAAGGGCAAATAGACCTGAGACTGAGAGATTAGTTAGATAACAACCAGTTAGTTAGTGTGTCTAACACCGTATCAACTGCTCCAGAGCTGAGGGCATGACCTCACACGGCCTATTCTCAGCCAGGGATTCTTTGACTTCGCTGAGGATGCTTTTCAGCAATTTTAAACAAATCAGTTCCCTTGGCAACACAAAAGACACTTAATGGTACTTGAATAATCATCAGTCCCATTCCATCATTACTGGAAGATTGACAATGGATGGAATCATATAGAGAGATTAGATGAGATCAGTATTAAATTCACCATACAAAGTCAATTAGGGCAAACAGGCTACTGGATGTTTCCCAGGCACACCTAACTGAAATTACCAAATATATTGGTATTAAAAGACATTGTACATTTGAGAAAACTTCCTGTAAATGCCCCCATAAACTCAATAAATTATGCGGCAGTACTCTGTAAGAGAAAACCGTGATCACAATAACCTATTTTTGTCTTAACAGTATATATTCGGAAACTGTGGTGGTGACTGAAATAAGAAGCCACTAAACTGAATGGACTGAATTTTACAAATGTACTGTAGTTATAGAAACCTTCCATCCCATTTCCGTATACTGTAGCTAGAAATATTCACCTGTCAAAATCAAGAACTGCAAATTGCAATCCTGTGTGACCTGGTGGCCTTTTCTTCATGTAGAAATTTCAACTGCATTAAAAAGAATGTGAAGAATGAAAACCATTTAGACTAATTCAGATTCAAATTATATTTGGATTATGTAAGAAAGTACATAGACTGTATGACTATGTAGTATCGTCATATACATGTTGGTCCACGTTGGTCCATGTTGTTGTTTTGACGAGACTACTGTGAAGATAAGGGACAGAACAAACCTTTGCAATGCACTCCAGCGCCTGAGAGGACAACTGGCAAATGCCAGCTAAAAATGTAAGATGTCTTTACTGTGCAAATTATACCACCATGCATAACAGCATGATGCATTTGGTCACTGGCAGGATCTGTAGCAGCTACTCCTCAGCATTGATACAGCTCACAGTCACAATAACAGATCACAATCGGCCTGGTTTGTAAATACCAAAGATATTATTGTAGACAGATAAGCAGGTAACCCTTTAGTAATTGGTTGACTGGACCATGTGATTTTTATTGAAATTTTGTGTTTGGTTTTCTGAGTGATGGTATCTTGCCATTGGTTGCAACATGCCCTCACATTAATGTTACATTTGATATTGAGTCCTTAGCTTCTTATGGGGAAAATACATTGAGGTTGTATTTTTATAGAAGCTGGCAACTGACTTCCAGTCATTTTCTCTATGTTGTCAAGCACCTGGTAGCCACTAGCAGTACTGCATCATAAACACTTGCTTATTATTTTCAACACTTGTTTCAGCTGTGCTGGTGGTATCTGCTTAACATGCATAAATGTAAACAGCACATTAGGGAAAATTATAGCCTGTATGGAGTAAACTAACCCCATGGTATTGAAAAACACACACTGAAGACACACAGTAGATCATTACCCTACTGTATGAAAATGACAACAAAGCAAAGTGTCACGTGTGCTGCGTATATCCCGTTATAATTGTATTCAAACAGGTATGAAGATGTCAGTCAGTGAAAGTCTCTTAACATCACAAGCAGAAATAAATGCTGATTTATATTAGAAAACATGCAGCATTTGAAAAGGCCCCTTGGCCATTATAAGAAAATATAGCTACAATAAATATTGATTAATTTGCAGAGATGAGAAAGAAAATGTCACTGGCATCTAAAGGCACAAAAACTGAGACATAGTAATCTTTTTTACATTTCTATATTTCATATTTATGTATTTTGACCATAATCTCAGACACATCATGTGAGAAGTGCAATGGTAACAAATATACAATTTGTGTCATTAGCATTATACAATGCCAGACTGAGCACTGTAGTGAAATTATACAATCCTACAACAATGGGTTATATAGAAGCATTCTCAATTCATTCAGCTTCCATAGATTCTCTGTCAATAATGGACACCTTTCACTGAATGGGAAATAAAATAGATCCCTTACCACTGGAGAATTTGAATACTGATTGCACTGTGGCCATATTCATTATGTGTTGCTGATGGCTTGCTTGGCATACAGCCTTGCCTATGTATAGCACAGACGTGTTTACAGATCTAGGCCAACAACACCCAGAAGTCAACTTAATACATAATCTCTCTCAACTTGAGTCATAGAGTAAATAAATTAATAAATAAGCAATATAATATAATGTAGATGCTAATGTTTTATGCTAATTACATTGCAAAAAACACTGGCCTTCCTTGGTCTTCAAGGGCAAATAGACCTGAGACTGAGAGATTAGTTAGATAACAACCAGTTAGTTAGTGTGTCTAACACCGTATCAACTGCTCCAGAGCTGAGGGCATGACCTCACACGGCCTATTCTCAGCCAGGGATTCTTTGACTTCGCTGAGGATGCTTTTCAGCAATTTTAAACAAATCAGTTCCCTTGGCAACACAAAAGACACTTAATGGTACTTGAATAATCATCAGTCCCATTCCATCATTACTGGAAGATTGACAATGGATGGAATCATATAGAGAGATTAGATGAGATCAGTATTAAATTCACCATACAAAGTCAATTAGGGCAAACAGGCTACTGGATGTTTCCCAGGCACACCTAACTGAAATTACCAAATATATTGGCTTACTAAGGATGTTCATCTGAAATATGCATCAGTCTGACGAACAGGCTGCGTTGTAAAGGCAATGCTGAAATGCAGTCCTATTTGAGTATGTGAGTTCACGTGACGCCATCTGTTTTGAAATCGCAGATCAAATCCTAGTGAGTAGAACCGATTGATCTAGCTCTGCCTCTCCACGTCAAGACTTCTGAGGATTCCCAAATAGACGTCGATTTAGTCAGGGAGACTACATGGTCTGTTAACTGCAGTGTGGTTTTGAGCTCCATGAGTAAGCTAAGTTAAAAGTCCTGCTGACTTCTAAGAGGAGACCAGAGAACTGGCAAGATTTGCCCATAAGCAATTAAAAAGCTATGACTCAGAACACGCTATTTCTGCTCACTTTTTTCACAGTTATTAGTCAGTGTATTCACAGTATGTGAAAAGCTAGCAAGCTAGATGTGTGTGTGTATGTGTGTCAGTGCAGTACACACGCATGTATGCAGGGTATGTACTACATAGCTACAATCACACTGTAATGCATGCAGCGTTATCATTTTCATAGACTCGTGACAACAGCTCCAGGGTGACTGACAACTGAGTAAGTGTTGACAATTTCATCAGCCCAAACTCCAGACACACACACACACACACAGGCATGCATGCATGCACACACACACACACACACACACACACACACAGAGAGAGCTGGAGCAGTATGTCCCAGTCTGTGGCATTGTACACAATAAGCAGACGCTTGGCTCCTTGTATGCATGTGTTCATGATCGGGCAAACATTGACACCACTTATCTGCTCTGCTGATCTCCACCCACCACACACACACAAAACACACAATGCTTGTGGAGAAAGGCTCCTGCACCGGCGTACACACGACATGGTGCAGGACATGCCACATAGAACTATATAAGAATAAGTGCCATTTTGATACAAGAGTTGACATATTATATGGTAATATAATTGCCATTTTCATACAAGAGTTTACAAACCTTATTCCTTATGGTAATAAAACCACAATTTTCATACAAGAGTTTGCAAACCTTATTCCTTATGGTAATAAAACCACAATTTTCATACAAGAGTTTACAAACCTTATTCCCTGTGGTAATACAATCACCATTTTGATTAAAGAGTTTACAAACCTTATTCCTTATGAAAATAAAATCACCATTTTGATAAAAGAGTTTACAAACCTTATTCCTTATGAAAATAAAATCACCATACTTTTCTGTCTACAGTGTATGTGGAGAAATGGGATAAACGTGTAATGAGAGCAGGGTGAACATACCTGCAACACGGTAAATCAAATAAACAGGGAGAATGCACGAGGTCCAGCGCTGTGACACAACCTCATGTTTCAACATGATACCTCACCGTTCCCACGGTGACAAGGATATGTACGCTGACAGCATCCCAGGCCTTCTTTGAGCTGTATTTCCACCAGCATGTCGTCACTGAGCGAGTTAGGAGATGTTGTGTGTGTTTATGTCACAGCCACGACACAGGTTACAAGCAGCCACCTGAACTGAACCACACCAGTTACACAACAAAATACACATTATATAATAATACATATGACATATTATGGGTGCCCAGGCAGCAGCTAATAAGGAGCCAACTAAAACAATAATGATTACAGATTTATATTTTATTTTTAATAAACATGAAAAATGTCTTATGATATGATACAACGTAATGTGTATTTTATATGCCATAAATGCTTTATGTTTAGCTGATAGCTCACGTTTTGATTAATCTTGCAGGTAGCATCTCTTTCACACCTATCGTTATTACAGCTTGACCGCTTCATCTATGATCTTTACAACACGTTTGGTCTTTAGTTCAGGCTCCCGGTGTATAAATATACAGTATGAATCTAGCATCAACTGTAACTGTATTGTCATGCTACTAGCTAGAGAGCGAGACAAACAACGCCTTGCTCCAGGAAGAAACTGTGATTGAACACTATGACTTATAGCACCAGCAAGAATCCCACCAAGTTGTAAAAGCTCTACTCACATTGTGTTAAGCCACTTATCCCTCCTCATCAGATCCAGCCTGGGGCCATTGTCCTGGAGATTCTTGCAATCTAAAAATGAAAGACTGCAGTGGGATTTACAGCGAAATTGAAGTTGTGTTGTGTTTTTTTTTCTACCATCCGCTCAGTTGCTAGGTAAGAAGAAATGAGAAACGAAAGGGAAGAATCACCCAGCAGGCATTGCCCAATGATTTTTACATCTATCACCATGAGACATCGTTTTATTTCAATTTGTTATGGGAAGGAGGAAATAAAAACATGCAATCATCTCCAAAGGCTTTCCTCTGTAGACAAAGTATTTTTGGTCGTCTGTGTGCAAGTAAACATTAAGTATGGATGGTTTTTCATTATGTTTGCACAGTGGCCACCCGCCGCACGGGGGTAAACATCGCACTACAGCTTTTTCACCCTTCCCTTTCTTTGTCGTTGTGTTGTTAGGCTCCATTCTCCTGTGTTTCAGTTTGAAGCATATAATGTTGATACAACATTATATGCTTTATATATGATCAACACACAATGTTGATAATTTTTGTCCTTTATCTCACTTTAACTCATAATAAATTCATGAAATCTGCAAGCACAAACAATATCTCTGTTCCGGTACAGTCATACACACAATATGAACAATGCATGCCCTGACCCAAATATTAGGTTTAAAAACACTTTATGAGAGATTATGTAATGATTTTACATAAATAATAATAATAATAATAATAATAATAATAATAATAATAATAATATGTTAAAAAAAGATTGCATATAATAAAAATGTATTTCTGAATTCTAGAATAAAATACATTCTCTAGAAACGTTTCTATATCACCTATGCATATTTATGCTTTATCCAAAGCAATTTAGTTTCTAAGGATTCATTTAGATAAGTCACCATGTTGTGGATCAAACCAATAAAATGTTAGCTATAAGACAAGCACTATAGCCTATCCCTACTGTACCCCATAACAGTTTTGTATACAGACATGTCAGAACAGAGATTTGGAACTTCATCTCAGAAAACTCATGTGAATTTGTGGTGGATTAGCTGGCTTTGGACTCTGGCCATGAACTGACAGATGGGAAAATAAAGTGTCCATGAAGATTTCACCCAACAGAAAACACTGGTATCAGGAGATGACCACTATGCACGCATTATTCTGCTTAAAATAAAGACAAAATTCTGAATATGATGTGCATCCATAAAACAGTATGGGTCATATATGGGTCTATTCAGATTAAAATAATGAAATTGTAGTGACAGGCAGCAATCCCTAATGTATTAGATAAGACTGCACCTAATTGTTCAAAAATCTAATTGTCCAAATCCCATTTTCTCACTTTGAAGCACACATACTCCCTAGTTGCCTATAGCCAATGATCACAGTGCACCTCTCCACCAATGGTAATACCTAGCCTATACCGGGCCTAGGTAAAAGCCTTCTGTTTGCTGGCAGCCTGACCAGTCGAGTTCCATCTGTATGACAGGTAGGTCAGCTGTTTTTATGTAGTCTAGACATTATGGCTATTGGCTGTAACACAATGACTCCTGTATGCTTAGTTAAGTGTCATTTCCATCCCTCCCCTCAAACTGAGATAAATAGGCTCTAGTCTAAACTTCTGGCAAAAGTATATTCTATTTTTATTATGCTATGGGTTTCTGTTGTTTACCTTTTGTAACGTATTTAGGTGCCTGTGTCAGCACAGTGGATCCCATATCGCTGCTTCTAATTACGGAGGTACAGTAATTCCTGATTTAGATTTCAGGTTTTCGTGGCTATAAGCTGTGTACATAATATGTGTGTGTTGCTGTATTGCCCTATTACATCCTTATTATACACTCTGGTTGGCCCCTTTTATCCCTTTGAGTCCTTAGTTTGATCAATTTCCCGTTTCCATATTTTGGTTACTGTCAATTTGGTTTGTTGTTTCATTGTTGTGATAATATATTTTTTATTTTTCTTATTTTTTCTGCTTTATAATTTACGTGTGCAATTTACCTGTGCATAATGTACATGTGATCTTACTGCATGGGCGTAGGTTTGACCATGGGGGGGGGGGTTTGTAAAGCGGGGGTTCTCACACATTTACTTCTGTCCTCTTTTCTTTGGGGGAAGTAAATATGTATGTGACATATTGATGTCAATGGTAAATTAATTCATTTTAATGAATGTACTCCTGGACTTATACTGTATGTTCATGTTCAAAGGTTTCTGCACATTCATGACATTTGTGTTTTGGGATGACCTCTAGGGTAGAGCTGACATAAAACAATAAACACATCTTTTCCATTACAGATGAAAACATTCATCAAATCTACTGGAGAATGAGACTTTGTTAAAGTTGAAATCAATTGTCGGCTTGGTCTATCGCACTCTGTCAGCATATGGCGTCTCCTCCACCCATCCCCTTGTATGTCTGACAGCGCTTGTAGCAGTAGTGTGTCAGCGTCAAATATGCAGGTGGAAAGCCGTATGGCTGGGGTGGACAATGTGCGCATTATAATATCTGGAACATAGGACGGTCTGAACCAATACTCAATCTAGGAGTAGTATGGCCTATTCCATACAATGTCAAGAGGTTCAATGAGCAGTTTGATAAGCATATGGGCTACTCTAAAATATCTGAGCGGCCCCAGACGTCTTTCACATTTTTATTGGGGAAGGATGAGGCAAATACACTTGGTTCTAAATGTTGAGGGGAACGCATCCCCTAGCCTCCAGAAACAATCCTGATCTTGCAAGCTTTAGTTTTCTACAAGAATCAGTCTGGAGAGCTTGGCAATCATTGTGTTCCAGGCCTATAAACCCAGTGTGTGGCCAATCAGCATCGTACTTATCTATGGGCGTGGTTTAGGTGTGACAAAGGCGACTTCAAAACAACAATAGCATGTCTTACAGAGGTTAACGTGATGCATCAGTTTTGGGAATGATACCAAATGATGTTTTCACCTTTCTCCTGACTTGAGAAATTAACAACAGGCTCTGCTGGTTCACAGGTTCGCCCAATCACCTGCCAAGTGTTTTTTGGAAAGCTCCTGCTCTTTTAAAAGTTTCAATAGACGACTCCACAAATGGATGTGTCTAACAGACTCAGGTTTCGCATCCCCTGCAGCCCCTAGAAAAATACGCTTATGACTTACTGGCATTGTTGCGCTGTTGTCTGTGCTGCTCAGGCTTTGCTTAGGCCTCTGGTCATCCACTTGTGTGAGGTTTGAGTGATTAACAATACTTTCAAATCACGTGTGTGTCCGTGCACGTATGCGTGTGTGTGAGCTTGCGTGTGCGGAGTGCCTTAACCACCTTTAGCCACAGCTGTCCATTGCAACTAGTCTGAATTTCCTGGTTGGAGGTATATATTTGCCTTGTTGGTGAAATAACCATGTCTATTACTTTATTCACAACTGACCTGTGTGGAACCCTCTGAAGTTGTTATTATATTACAGTGTATGTATCTTGGTTCAATTCCTAGAATGGAGTAGTCAGCCTGCCGTCATATAGCTTGTAGAGCCCTAGCCGGTCTGGTCTGGTCACAGATGTTGGAATATTATTGTATTCAGAATACTAGTGGACGATAGAATATAGTATTGTGAAATCTAAGTAAAGCGAGGAACACACAGGGACATGTTTAAGGTGTTTTTAAGGTATTTATTGAAAGCCTCCAATAGGCATTTACAGTCTGTTCGTCCCTAATTCAAAAGGGACCATCGTCGGTCCATGGGTCGCTGTACAAACATGTATTGTAAACATGTAATGTATTCTGTGACCAGGTATCAAGTGGTAGCCAGGTAACAAGCCGAGGTGGACAAACCAAGCTGGACCACAAACCAGATAGGGAAGAAACACAGGGGATCTGGTTTGGCCACCTGTGAATCCCACTAAAATGTAATCTAATTTTCACAGTAAATAGGTTATAGGGATCAGTGATTACATGTTTTTTTTTTCATGTATTCATTTAGTTTTGCACTTCTAATACAGAATGAATCTAAAGTACCGGTGAGAGAATACAATTACATGAAAAATGGAAAAATGGAAAAAAAGAAACGGTTGTCATGGTTTCGAATAGGGTTATATCAGTTACTCCATTACTCCAACTAATTGTACATTTTCCTGACCTATGACAATGTGATACTCACGTGACGTGATATGGGATATTTACATAACTTAGAATAATATCATAATATATATCATATCAAATATATCATATTCATAATCAGGATCAGACACAAATATTCATGCTGTATTTTTAATTGAAATAATTCCAGTAGTGGACGTTCTATGGTAGTTCTGACCTAGTTTCAAAACACAAGCACTGACATTGTAGCTACCATAAAGGTACTATATGTGTAATGCTTCACTGGTCTCGCCGGGGTGGTAGGACCAGGGGAGGACTGTCCACGTACCCAGCGCCTCACACCCACACGTGCAATTAGATCGATTGCCTTCAGCCGTGTGGGTGTGAGGGCATGTAGGCTGGGGACTACTGGGACCGGGGTGTGGGTTATTGTTTCGGGTGCCTTTTTGTGGAGATGTACTGTACCTGTTTGCGTTTACGTTTAGAGTTTGTGTTTAATTAAAAGTTCAGCCGCGTTGGCGTTCGGCAGCTTGTTGCTTTTCCTTTTTGTTTTTTGGTAGTCTGCGCTCGCCTCGCCTTCACGGCGTTACAATATGCTGTCTGTATGATTTTCTAATCAGTCCAGTTATTCAATAAACAGAATCTGACATTGTATTTGTAATACGAATACGCATGATAACACGTTTCTAGGCCATGAAGAAATATTATAAATGATTCTGCATAGAAAATGTCTAAACAAATAGAGTATACTGTATAAACAAATCCTATTTTAGCTTGAAAAAAGAAAACCAAAGCCACCATTCAAAGAAATGCATTAGCTAAGGCAAAATTCAAACAAATGAGGCAACAGCTATGCAAACAAATGCAGACTATTTTCACTCGGTTTGTTCATAGGCGGATTATGAGACAATGGGCCCCTGGGAACAGATGTGTAAAGGCCCTGAACAAAATATGTTATTGTAAACCCTGGTCTTGGGGAACCATTGTCCTGCATGTTTTGAATATCTCCCTGCTCCAACACACCTGATTTAAATCAATTGGTTGTGACCAGGTTTCTGCAGATTGATGAGGCCCCATTCATTTGAATCAGGTGTGTTGGAGCAGCAGTTTGTTGTCATTTTCACCTTTATAAATTGGCACTTCCAATTTACCTTTGATTTCACTGACAGTTTGAAACTGTTATTTTGCCTGTTATACATTGTGTAAGATGATCCCGTTGTAAATAAATGTTGCGTAAAGGCAGTGTAATTCATTTTCGAGAACACTTGCTAACTCTAGTTAAATAACTAAGTAACTCTAGTTACGCTAAAATCAAAACATTATCTCTCCGCAGCGCCACCGCACATATTGAAACACATTATCTGCATTTACATGGACCATACTATTCCGATTGGAATCGGGTTAATGTAAATGCATATGTTACGTGGTTTTATTGGAAGTTTTTTCCTGCCCAAGGGGAAGAGCAGGTTTAGGGGGTGTTGTTTGTTTCCATGTGAAATGTAGGCTGTCAAGCCCTTTGAGACTGCAATGTGATTTAGTGCTATATAAATAAAACTGACTTGTTAAAAGCCCAACTCGAACGAAAATTATCCATATGAACACCTCAATCGGAAGAGAAAGGCCCAACCTGATTAAAATATAATTTGTTCATTCGGAAGCAGAGGGGTAGTATAACCCGTTCCAAAGCCCGACTGAAAGAATAATTCTTCCTGCTAACCTACTTCCTGCCGCTTCCCCAGCTAGCCTGTTTGCTCCCTCCTCCTCCCCCTGCACCGCTTGTTCGGGTTTGTGTCTGTGTTGCTCGTTGTGTGTTGTCTGTGGCATGCTCCGTTCTGTTCCTGGGGGGTCTCCTTGTGCTCTCCTAGCTGTGGCTTTCCATGTATGCGCATGGAAGGGCTTCCATGTATGTGCATGGAAGGGCTTCCATGTATGCGCATGGAAGGGGCTTCCATGTATGCGCATGGAAGGGGCTTCCATGTATGCGCATGGAAAGGGCTTCCATGTATGCGCATGGAAGGGGCTTCCATGTATGCGCATGGAAGGGGCTTCCATGTATGCGCATGGAAGTGGCTTCCATGTATGCGCATGGAGGGGGCTTCCATGTATGTGCATGAAAAGGGCAGGGAGTTCACAGAACAGAGCCAAACCTCTAAATGTAAATAATAATTAAGATAATAAATGTTCTTTGACGAAGCAGTACATCATGCCATCTGTTTACATCTCCACCCTCACGACATTTGAAACCCTCCCAGGACTACAATTCTCCAGGGTGGGAGAGATAATAACATACTCTCCCTAGCCCTCTTGCTTAATGTACATATACATGGCCAAAACAGAGCAGCCTCAACATGAACCACAATGAGGAGGAGGAACATGTTGTGAGATTAAACACTGTATGTGTTCGTAGGCACCACAGTGAATGATGACACCCTCAGCGTGACAGAGGAGTAATCCACAAATCTGCATTCCAAGCAGGAGATTTAGGCCAAGACTCACACATTACCACTTGGCTGTCAATGGAAGGATGGATTGATGCATGGGTAGCTGCATGGTAATGTGATAAAGTGGTGCATGGATGGCTGGATGAATGACAGAGCAAAATGGGTGTGTGTGTGCGTGCGTGTCTATGTGGGTTGATAGATAGATGGATAGTTTATTATAGATTCAAAGAGTAATGGTTGGTGATTAGATAAGTACTGTATACTATTTTTAGAAGCCACTTACCGTATAGTAAATCAAGTATTTGATTTGCAGATTGTACTGCAGATGTAAACTGCATCTGTCTATTTTTGATCATTGCACCCAACAACAAAACTCCACATTGCTGATGTCTGCATGATTAGATTAAGTTTATCTTTATCAGCACAATTACATCTGTAATTTTTGCATGAAACTTCTTTGTAAAGACTGTATGTCCCATTGGAGAAAAGGTGCCAGATGTTTTGTTAATGCACTCAAATAACGACTGCTATTGAACATGTCCTTCATCTCCACAACCTGCTCATGTGGAATCAATGTAATTGCTGCACAGATGAATGGCAAGCTGTCAAACATGTATTAAAATGCACTGAAGAAGACCTCCAAATGAAGATGGTCATTTGGTGATAGTTTCCCTCATAATTGCAAGACACACTGACTGATTGCTAATTATTGGTAGATTGTGTGCAGATGTGTTGAAATGGCAATCATCACTAATTGAATTAGAAAAAAGCTGTAGTGTTATCCCACAGTTTAATCAATACATTTGGATCAGGAATCTCATTAGATTCGTTCGTTTTTATTTAAAAAAACTTGCAGTCCTCCGAATCAATAAAAAAGCAATTTTAACAACAAAAAAAAACCCAGATACGGTATTATGAAAAGGATTTACATCCTTGAATAATTTGCTATTATACCGCTCAAATACACATTCCACAATATACATGTTTATTGTACAGTATTTAATAACTTTGCAAACGTTAAATGTTGCAAAGTGAATGGCAATATTAATATTCTCATTCAACAAGTGTAGGAGAATTATTTAATTCCATTATGGCACTTTATTCCCTATGAGTTTGCCTTTAAAGCATTACTAGTCTGGACTAGAAATCCATATATACATTTCTGGTTACCACTTGAATGGATGAAATAAACATTTTGTCATAAATTTGCATAATGTTAGCACTGCCATATCTGGGTGCTGATCCATCTGCTTACAGTACACCTGCCATTTGCTTTAATCGAATAGTAGCTTCCTCCAGGCAAACGGTGAAAGGAGGGTTAGAAACAGTGTGGCCTTGCCCCAACAAATAAAGTACCTTACCTAATTTGTTGATTTTCCAGTGCTTAGGAGAAGAAGGTGCATACATTATAGCATTTAAATCATGTCAATAACATATTAGAAGTCACATCACGACTAGTGGCTTTTACCATATCTTACATTCAACAGATACATTGTCATAGGAGCACTGGGTATCTTCATCTCTAAGATCCATAAGCAGAAACATATTCCCACTTTCTGGTTAAAAATATCTGCACTTGCTGGCCATTGTACAATCTGTAAATATTTTAGAGATACCTGAAGGATGTTCTGGATGCCACTTAATAGATGTGGCACCTTACCTCCAGCATATGACAGGCTGGCAGCAAAGCACCATGCCTTGCAATCCACCTGCCACAAAAGTGTAACATGTCAGTAGGACATGAGCAGAATAGATGTGGTGTAATGTGGGGGATCCCAAAGTGTCAAGAAGTACATCTGCCCCTCCAGAACACATTATGTATGTATTGTTTTGTTTTTGGTCACTTCACTGTGCAAAATATCCACGACCACTACTTTCAAATAGCAGCAATATGTTCAACACAAACAGACATGATCAAATCATTATACAGTCAAATTGAGTGTTGCTTTCAATGTGCAGTAGCCAGAAACATGTTTAAGAAACACATCTACATATGACATGTAAAACACAAAAATGGAAAGTGCCCATCATAAACAGAGGTTAGGGAGATCAGTAAAGAGATTAATCATATAATATCCTGCATGTATAAAAGCACGTCTTGGATTAAATGTCACACAGTTAAAATAACCTTTCACAACTGACATGTCAGAGAGAAGTAAGAGAGGGAGGAACTCTGGCTTATATACTCTGGGTGAAGAATATAGTCTCTGGCCTTTTAATTTGGTGGAGAATGTTGTCAGAGGTGAAGGAGCGGACCGCAACACTGTTGAATATTCTTTAACCTGTGCTGGACTCACGTGTGACCCTGCCACAGTAATGGTGCCTCATATTAAAATGAATGCCCCTCCTGATTTGGCACAAGTGCCCTGACCTCTTCTACTGGGGACATTGGATGGTGTGTGTTAAATTGATTGTTCACATTCTCAGTAAATGTGGGCCTGATTGGTATCTCCAAATGGACACAGGCTACGTTATTAAAGGCTGGGGAACATAACTGGTTTGGTTTGGTTTTGACAAGTTTTTCCTTTTCCGCTGCCATTTCCGTTTTTCACGAGTGGCCACTTGTCTATTGTTAGGTTGTAATTAGGTTCTAATTCTCTGTCACTGCATTCAATTGTCTAAATCATTTTAACATATATTAACATATTTCTCTACTCTTGCCACCTCCGCACATGCATGTATGCATGCGCGCGTGCACACACACACACACACACACACACACACACACACACAATCATAAATACAAATAAGTGTGTATATGCTGTCATAGACGTTCATTCTGCCATAGGTCATTGACTACATTTTATGACGAGTCAAATTATATACACCAGGCAGTACACAACCCAATAATTGTTTGCATTTAGACAGACCTTTGAGTTAGCACTCTCCTGTCATTGTAGGTCATTAAAAAAAGCTTATTTCAATATTTGTCAGTCAAAAATGAAACATTACAGTATAAATCAATTTAAATAACCATATCTAACTACTTTATAGAAGGTATAGCCTTGAGCTATTGATGAGCAGTGGACACTTTAACAAATACACAGCAGAAACATTGGATCTTTGACAAATTAGTATTCAGTGCAGTCAGCCTATTTTACATTATTCATCCCTTTAGAGGATATGCGAAGGAGGCCTTTTGCACCCAATAACCCATTTTAACTCAGTGTTTGAGTCCTGGATGTTCTGTTTCTTGTTTTTCTACTCAGTATGCATATACAAGCCAATACCATTCCTATGGTTTTCCTGTCCTATAGGTAAAAGCTGTTTGTGCCATATACTATATATGCCACATTATTCGATTCAGGACAGCATTATTCAGATGTCTATATGGAGCCAACCTACTATAAAGTCCGTGTTAATCAATGACACCGTGGATCTGATGCTTTTTCTCTGCCTGGAGTCCATTTTCTCTGCCTCCACCTCACATTTGTGAAGCGTTTCACATTTACCTTTTACAATGGAAATAAATTGTTAAATCCGAAATACGATACAAATAATGATTTACAAGAGGAAAAAAATGTGCTTGGTTTTTACCACCATCATCATCAGTGCATACAGAATGTGTTTTGACCAGCAAATGAACATGTTCAATGAAGAGGTAAAATATTTTGTCACGCTTTCCAATTTATTTTGAAAAGTGGATCAGCCAGCCTAATGACATGCATTTCATACTAATTTTATAGCAGTGTTAATCTAGTTGAGGATAAATATAACAACATGTGTCACCGAAAAATGTAATGGTGAAAACGAGACGATAACTAAATAAAAAAGACTTCATTACTATTTTAAAGTAATTTTAAATAACGGGCAATGAAACAATGAAATATATATTAGTGGCGAATGGTAGTTTTTTACACAAATGACACAAATGACAAATTATCTTTTAGTGGTGCATGTAGCTACCAATTATATATCATTGATATGGCTTTACTGCTAATGTAAAACAATGTATGATGGTGCCACAAGCCGAACATTACAATATTATAACACATATTGCATACTGTACAACAACACATAACCATTGGGTTTGTGCCACAAACAGGCATCTGTGGTCGAGCCTGAGGATTGGTGAGGCCCAAGCTCCCCCATTCTGAAATGGTACAATTTCTACCATGTGAATTTTCATGCACTCACATATAATTCATATTTCTACCTTACCATTTGCATCTAAATGTTTCATTACTTGTACTGTGATTAATCTATAATAAGTTTCAAGAAAAAGATCTTTGTAATATTTTCATTATGTGATCTAAAGTGCTACTCAACTTTAGCTTCGCTACCTCAATATGAGGACATTTCCCATGATGAGTGAACCCCTCTTGACCAGAAACTCAAAGTGATATTGATTAACAATTAACTCTAATAACAGAGAGTACATATTTCAAAATATAGTCGCTATAAATGAATGATATTGCGGAAATTAATCAAGCCAATAGCCACACAATAAACGGTGATCACGAAGCATAATCATAGGATAGACAGCGAAGGTTCAAGGAGGTGAATAACAGTATTAGTCAAATATTTCAGCAGTCCTTAATAGATCTCTGTTATGATTAATATGACAATAAAGGGTGCAACATAGGAAAAATATCACATTTCACCTCTTTTTCCGTAACATCATATCACTCTTGGGTGTGTGATTTTCATTAGTTTTCCAGCATGATTATGGTCTATTGTATTTTGAGTAAATTGCTCAATCAGTCGACTGCAGATTGAATTTGTTCATCACAGTGTGCGGTGTAAATATCACGCTGATATATTTCCCACAATGTGATGAGGGAAAAGGTAAACACATGCACACCGGGGCTATGTTCACACTGCAAGCACTAATGCCTTATTCGGGTTTATTGCTAAGATGCGATTTCTTTACTTTGGTTATTTTTTTAACCAAAAGTGACCAATAGCAGAGTCAGGGTCACTGTCCTGGCATCGCACGCAGCACCCTGTCCAATGGAAGTAAACGGTTACTGAAGTCAGCGTGGGACTGTGAGCATTGCATTGCATCTGCCTTCCATGTCTGTGTTCACAGAGTGACTCCTACAAACGCAGACCCAATATTTTAAAACACTACCGCTCAAAAACAACTGAAATTTGAAGGTTACAAAATTAGTAGCTAAAACCATTTGAAAATGTGTAATTGAGAGCAGTTCTGAGGTGCACTAATATTGAACACAGCTGAAAGAAATGCACGTCTGAAATCCATCCAGCCTTACTCTATGTTTGCCAATCTGTTCTAGTCATGGAGCAATGCAAGCACTAGCTGCCTCTCCACCGCTGTGAGATTTAACACCCTCTTGAACCTCATGAGACTTTCAGAAACATCCAACCAGAGACATCCAAAGAGCTCCTCTGAGGGTTATCTGAACACATCTTTAGCATTAAATATCAGAGCGAATCACAGCAATGACATTTTTTTAGCAGTGTCTAAACCCGCATTTTGAGTAAACCCTTCACACAACAAGACTCCTACAGTCAGCGGGGAGGCATCTACTCTATGTAGAAAAATATCTTGGTTGCTCCCCTTCTGCAGTGATTTTCTTTCTATGTGAAGTGTCAAAGCTATGGCTAAGAACACTGTCAGATGGGCTGGTTCAGTGGGAGGTTTCTCACAGAGCTCTTTGAGCCTTCAGGGTGTAAATTACAGTACAGAGGTTGCTCGAGGGTGACATTCACTGCCAATGGTAAAATTGAGCTGAGAATCATGAATTGATGTAAATATGTCAAAATACAACAATAATACCAGATCACATGCCATCTTGGGTAACATTAAGTTGTCTGTCTAAAACAGAATATATTAAAGGAAGGAATAAAATGTAAAAAATGAAAGAAATGTGCTAAGTGAGAGCAAATACTTATACATAAAACCGCATAAAACAATATACCTGTTCAACAAGGTCTCAAAAATAAATAGAACAGGAGTTATATGTGTAAATACATACATACATACATACTCAGATAAAAGACAACCAATGTGTATGAAGGAACATTGGGCTTTAGAGTAAAGGAGAGTGATGCATCATATAATTATATATCACCTAATGACCTTCTGTTGTCATGTCAGTCTAGCAGTGTTTGAACTATTGTCAGGGTTTTCCTTAATATCGTTTTTTATTTCAATGTGATTTCTTTCAGGTTACTTTGGTGTTGCCATGCACATCGTACATTTTCACAGCTATTATACATGTTATCTAGAATGATCAATTTTGATCTGTCCGTCTGTCTGTCTTGTTATTACTCCTAGGGCCATGGATCCCAAACGCTCAGATGCAGTGCCCTTCTCTACACTAAACCAGCATCAGGATGAATTTGTTTGATTTGTTCTGTGGATATTAATAAACAATTCTTCATAATATTACGAAACTGGATTGTAGTTCCTCTCAACCAAATGATAATGTTGATAATGTCTATTATTTGGGATGATAAATGTGGTAGTTCAAACATTTAGAAAATCTCAAATCCTTCCACGTAACCCCTGACAACTGTTCACTTATCTCCGGTTGTATAACGATATTTAGGAATGAGCCCCCCCCCCCTGGAATAATTCTATTTAACTAAATTAGTTATATTAAGCTGTTATGAAAACTAATCACTAAATGTGCAGCTCTGTTCAACACTCCGTCGAAGTATTTAGGCATTGTAACATAAAATATGCTTCTTGTTCTCAGTCTTATTTTTAAAATGCCCTGCTTAGCAGTTTTCCCAATTTCCTATGCCCTGAGGCCAGCCCTGTGTTATAGTGCTGCCACACACACACACGCGCACATGCACACGCACACACACACACGCACACGCACACATACATACAAAACAGGTCACAGCACTAGCAAAAGTGCAGTGTGAGCATTGAGACCGATATATAATGTATTTCCTTCTAAAGCATTATTAAATAAGAGCTGGACTTTCCTGCTGCTTTAACTGACATTAATGTACCTAATTCGTACTTAAATAGCCTACAGAAGATTTCCATTGACAGAGCTGCCTGTGA
The DNA here is from genome assembly GCA_025399855.1 of Forbesichthys papilliferus. NCBI lineage: Eukaryota > Metazoa > Chordata > Actinopteri > Percopsiformes > Amblyopsidae > Forbesichthys > Forbesichthys papilliferus. The sequence continues at coordinate 23,333 of JAODOY010025031.1, read as the reverse complement.
AGTCAAATTGTTTCGAAATAACCAAATGCAGTATAACAACAGGTTTAGAAAACCCATCCAGCTTTGCCTGGCAAAATTGGTTTGTTAAATTAAATTAACATTCCAAAGAATTATTCACTCACAAGAAACTTACTACCTCTGGTCTTGAAGTCCATTTATTGTCCTGTGTGTTTGGACAGTCCCAAATCTGTAAACCAATAGCCTACCTAAATTGCATATGGTATTATTTATTTCTGCTATTGTAGCTGTGAACTACATTACTGACACTGCTGTGTTGGTGAGATTACACTATTTGTAGCAGTTAGCACTAGCAAAATGCTTACTGAGACTAAAATATCAGCATATAACCAAATATAACCTAGATGGGTGCAGGCAGGATAGGTTTGTGGCAATTGATAATTTTTCAAAGTTATGCACACATCTTATGTGGGCAATTGACATATTATTTTGTGAAAAATTAATGGTATTTTCAATGCAAAAGGACATGTTCAAAACAATGACAACATTGGCTTGCTATTGACTTTCTCCAGCCATATTCTTTCTGCTTGTCTTGAGGATTATACAAACCAGAGCCTTGTTACATGTTCAGAATATCGGTGCTCTCTGTGCCTGCATGTCCATTCAATGCTACAGGCTAATCACTGGTAGACACACATATATATATATATATATATATATAGAGAGAGAGAGAGAGAGAGAGAGAGAGAGAGAGAGACTGACTAATGATGCTGAGGCTGTATATTTTAGTATACCAGTTATAGTTGCACAGAAACTATAGTAGTCAAGCCTACTGTGTGAGCTCCAATCAGTGTGAACTACATTTCTTGCACTTTAATTAGTTAGTAGTAATTTATTGTATACTTGAAGCACGGGTGCATTCTACTGTACACTATAAAGACAGCACCACATGTTGTGGATGTGTCATAATCATATAGCAATAGGAACATAATTCATAACACTGTGTCTAAGATGTTATGTTTTGCTTACCATCCCGTTCTAAATAAGGTTTTTCGTCTTTGGCCATCCATGTATTGTACAATAAACCTGTATATGGACAAACCGATTATTTAACTGTAGCCTACACACAGTCTGTCTCCATGACGGCACTTTACGAGCACTTCCATTAGGGTTTGTACTGGAGCATAATTTGCTGTTAACCCTCTTGCACTTGGCTGACTGGGTCATGTGACCTCTTGCATCATGCCCTTCTGTAAGCCTTATGTTAATGGAGAAATCATTTAGCAGTAAATCTATCCAGTAAACCAATCGGTCTCTATGAGCAGACAGCAAATACAGTACATTGTCCTAAGCCTGAACTTACATTTTAGTCTTCCATTAGCAAACACAGAAGAGAAGAAAAGCATTATTTCAATATATTGCTATTCTTTCGCTGTTCATTAATATTGTTGGTAACGTAAAGCTCACTTATTTATATTATCCTCCCGAGAAAACAAAACATGCTCAGTAAGCATCAGACACAAATGAGAGTAGGAATATGATTAGTAATTAAATCATACATGCATACAGTAAATGTAACTGTGTGCTCAATGTAGACTGCGTGCATGCACTCGCGCGCACGTGCACACACACAAACATGAGCTAGTGTTAACTACGAAGGCTATAGCATACAGTAAGCTACAGCTGACCTAAAAGAAAGAGAATGAGGCACTCCTGCATACTCGATATATCCTGACAAGTCAGATGGTTTGTTACACACTTGATTCCCAAGGCGAAGTCAAACTGAACCCCGCGAGATCAGGATGGTCTCACAAGGCTAGACTCAACATGCTCAGCCATTGAATTATAGCAGCATGAGCATTAGTTATACCTATACTGTTTATAAAAGCAAGTAATCAGTTCAAGTATGGCCCGTTGTGGGTACATAATGGGCCAGAATTTACACCGTTTTGAAATCCCTGTACTTTAGGTGGTTAAACCTCGAAATGTCTGTTCATTGGTATTGCTACCGAGGTTTTAAAAATACATGGGGTTATGAAAGAGCCTGTCAGACTTTGCAGCTTGATCTACATTTGATTGGGATGGCCTATAGTTCATGTAGTACAACTACAAATGTAGTTTAGCAGAAAATGAAGCAATGTATTTCCTTGGAACTGTAGCAAATTATGGAAGCATGGGCACTTGTAGCATTAGGTTTATGCCTTTCCTTTGTCATGGCTTTCTTGGACATTGTCTGAAGTAATTGTATGGCTCTGTTTTGAGCATTCATCACACATTTTTAGAAAGAATATTTCACGCTCACAATCGCTAACATCAAAACGCTCCCATGCATCCTTTAAACAGATAAGCCTGCATCCATTCTCAGTATTTATTGACCTTTTGTCAAAGGTGCATACGTCTCTTGATTACTAGCATATGCTATGTTTTATACAGTTAAAGTGTTACTTCGTCAAAGAGCCTCCACAGACCAGACCTAATCACAGATGGACAGAGCTGATTGGTATTAACACAGCAGCCCTGTTAGTTGCTCTGTTTCACAGCCACCTCACACCTTAAAATGTACTCAGCAAAAATAGTTGGTCTAGGAAATACTACAAATAATATTGAAATATTGTAGATATATATTATTATTACAACATGTAGTATACCTTTTTGATGTTTTTTTTATGTGTATTTTTTCATTCAAACACAGGACACATACAGTGTCATGTCAGTGCGGACAGTGCTGCCTGTCATACAATTTTAGATTAATAACAACAAATCATGCCTGAAGTGAAGACTAGCTTTGGCTGATAAACATCCAACCATCAGAAATTAAGCGACGGGTCATTATATCAGTATAGTTTGACTAGAGGGAGACTATTATCATGATGATCTTCCAATGCATCACGCTTCAGCTGGAACGATGTGAGAGTCCAGTCAGGTCATCTTAATTAACCATTGGCTATCTCTGCCAGGATGCTATGCTTTTGTAAACACTGCTATAGTAGAAATAGCTTCTGCAAAGACTCCAGTAAAGAATACTTTAGTAATCTCTGCATTAGTAAACAATACTTACTACTAGTAAAAAAAAAAGAATCAACATCACCAAATGTCACTTGAGATGTAAGACAGCTTTGGTAAATGCAGTAAACAATGCTAGTAAACAGCTGTTATACAATTCTCCCGAATGATGATTGATGCTTATTTGTTTGACATACATGGGCAGCTATCCACAGAAAAGGTATCCTCTGATCAAGTTCAAGTGGGACTAAGTGAAATAACAATCTATTATTGTTAATGAAAAATTGATTTTGATGTCAAAATGAAAAGTTTGTCGTTTTCTGTTATTGTATTATGATAATTAAAAACCTACTACTTAATATCAATTGTGTACGTATATGCTATAAATTGAAGTGAAGTCATGTTTTGTTTGTTTGTTTATAATTGTACACTGTATCATATTGCACAGCTAGACTATTACTTGTCAAATAGATAAATATTAGATGTCGAATAGGATCATTTGAACCCAAGAAAGTTCAGCATTTTATGTTTTCAGTTTGATGATTTAGAAAAACTGATTCAAGCTTTTGTTTCATCCAGAATACTGCAGTGAATTACATTTTATATGCCAACTTACTCCACACCATCAAAAATGTACATTTTGCAACGGGAATCTTCATATAAAACAGAAATGGTCATTCCACCTGCCTGGTTTTTTGTCTCTTTTCATTAGCTCCTTCTAAATGTATATATAGATTATATTGCTTTACTTCCAATGTACAAAGCATGAAATGTTCTTGCCAAGCAATATATCAATGATGTATTTACTTCTTGCACAAACGCAATGAAAGGCTGTTTTTCTTTCATAATTTCCCCTTCCCTTCTAAAAAAAACAGCAACACTTCCTGCAAGCCTTGTTCTGCACTGATGTGAAGAACAGTAAATGTACTTTGTACTGCACAACAGAACTGATGTAGTAGGCCAACAGTATGTTGATAAAAGACCCCCATTCCAAAACAAAACAAATGCCTGGTATTGTGCCCTAAACTGCTCACTTGTGCCCTAAACTGCTCACATGTATACACTTGATATCGTGTCGTCTTTGATGCATGCATTATTTGACTGCGGGGGTATATCTGTAAGCCACGACTCGTGTTTGGGATTCAGGGCCCTTAGTTTCAGCAGCGTGCACAGGGGAGGACTCTGAACAAAGCAGGTCCGCTTCCAGACCGAGCGGCTATTTGCCCTTGGGTGTCACATTATGTGTGTTATCACGTCAAGGATAATTGGAAGTGTGGGGGGGAATACCGAGTGGGGATACTGAGGCCCGAAGAATGGTAAAGAAAAACAGTGCAAGCCAGGCATGATATGCAAATCCCCCATCACAGACTTGACACGGTGTGATATTGTCACAGAACAGAATGACACGTGGTATCATTCCATTTGAGTTAGGTAGAGATAATTACCCTTACATTACACTAGTATTTTGATGAGCTGCCACTGCTGTGTTTTATTCTGTATTTATGAAAGACACTGGCTGAACAGCAAATCTGCTCTAATATTATACATCTCCACTCATGGCATGTGGCGTTTGGGCGGAAACATCCATTAAATTGCTTATTTACAGAGGGTACCATCATACAGGGTAGACGCTTGCTAGACATATTTATCATGTAGTGATGCATTATTTCTTAGTGCTGGTGAAATAAGGTCATCACATACTTGCATTACTCCTTTCATTCTGTTTCACTTGCTGCTCTTTTTAAACAAATGGATTTGTCTGGAGAAATGGAGAAACAACTCTTGCAATAGATTACATATAGGAACAGGTCGAGTTTCGATTTCAATCTCTGATCATAAATACATATGGTTGCATAGGCCTACACTGTAAAAAAAATCAACCTCATTTAAAGGAAAATAACTACTTGGTAAAATAATGGACATTAGCTCTAATGTAACAACCCGGTTGTTATTTTAAGTATCATGCCAATAATAAAAAATTACATTAATTTCTTGTTTTTCTACAGACAAATCACTATTATTTATACAGAATTGTATTTAAAATAACCAAAATGATCTGTAATTAAATATGTAGCTCATTATATTAAGGTTTATGTCTGTAGTAACACTTTTCTATGTAATTTTAAGTACATTTCATTAGTTGTACAGTATATTTATGTGTACTTTTTTTCCATACAAACACGATAAATCTGGTGGTTGATGATAAAATATGATGGGGCGCAGCTTTGGGGGTGATCATTATTTTGTATTTACACAAATGGGCTCAGTCAACAGTGTTTCATCAGTCTCTGTTGATCTCTCAAGGAGTTACATTATCAATGAGCCTTTTCTGCAGTCCTCCTATAGATTGGTGTAATACTTTGAAGTTTGATGGTTGCAGTTGGTTGCAGAGCTAAGTTATATGAATTTCTGCACTGGAGAGCAACCCTGTGCAAAAATAAATAAATAGAATACATGTCATCTACATCAATACACAGATGTGGATCTGTTCAAAAAGACATGTGTCCCTTTTAGACTGTTGTGACTGTGTGGCCAAACACGGATTAGCAGGGGGGAGTGGCTTCTGCATTTTGTGCAAAACCAAAAGGGGGGAGGGAGGAGAACCAGCTCACAAATAGTAAGGAGTCACAAGTTACACTTATGGGTTTTAAATGGTACTGTTCTTTATGAGCATGTCAAAAAGACTCTCCCACCCCAACAGTCTACCATGGGTGGATAATAACAATTGACAGTGGGTAATTGTAAAATTAGTGTTTTGCTCTGTAATTTTTGGTGCAATTCATTTTTTAAAGGTGTTTTATTGTATTACTTTAAAAAAAGGACTAAAAAAGACCTGCATTTCTCTGCTGAATTCTTTGTAATGACACTATTGATGGTGGATATTAATAATTCCGGGAAAATTTACTAAATAACTTTATTTTAACGAGAATTTCTGTAAATGTATTGTTTTTAGAATTAAGATATTTTTCTTTAATAATATGTTTTTTGTTTGGCAGCCAGTCATTTGACCTTTTTTAATATTTTGTGTTATTAGTTTATCAACGCTTGCAGTAGCATATACTGTACGTTTATACAGAATGATTATACATATGTATATTATATATACTGTATGCAGTGTATTGGGATTTTCTATGTGGGGAGCCCTATTTTTCCAGAATTATAATGTAGGCCTATTTATTTTTGTATTAGGCTACACTAAGGGACTAATCTGCCTATTTAGCAACTTCAGCTTCAAATCTGTTATTCAAATAATACACTAATTCATACGGCGATTTGTACCAGTAATCACTGACTGGACATCGGATATCAAATCAGGGTCAAATATCTACTTATAGGCCTAATTGGTAGGAGAAATAGCTGTCTTGTAATCTTACAAGACAGCTATAGCACACAGATTTGCAATGAGTGAACTATTTAAGCAATTAGGTTATTGTTTTGTTTTTTATGATTCCGGTGCCAAATCAATACTTTTAAAATGGTTCTGGTGCTTAAACGGTGCCTGAACCAGTACTTAGTAATTTGTTATTTTCTGTATTATGTACAGTACAGTATTATTATTCACAGTAATTTGTTGACGGTCCCTTAGCTGACAGGACTGCCCTCATCATAGTAATTGGTTGACGGTCCTTAAGCCACTAGCCTGGCATTTGTCATGTTTACACTTTTGCAAGGCAATGTTCATTTAACAGGATTTATTGATAACAATAAGCCATGTAATTAACCTTTTCAGTGAGATGAACATTAGTATGCGAACAGATTTGCTCTGCTCGTTTTATTTTTAAAAGATATTGATGCTCAATGTGTGAATGTCGAGTAACTTGACGTCTTCCTCTGGCAAAAATTAGTATGGACAGCCCCACAGACGTGTCATGTGTAGGTAGTTACCATGACAGCAGTCTCTAGATTAAAATATAAAGGTACGAGTCAACGTATTTTGCCGCATACAGGTAAACATATTGACATGATCAGTAACATAACCCATCACAGACAGGGCAGTTGTTGGTGTATCTGTTCAGAACATTTTGCTTTAGGAATTTTAAGCATATTTAACCTAGCTAACGGCAGCCTACCAGTACCTACCTCATGTCATAATGTGCGATGAATGATGATTGATGTTTCTTACTGTAGGTCTGCTTCAGATCACCAGAGGAACAACATTTATATCGACATGACCGCCGTACACTCAAGGTTTTATTTTTCTCATTAAAGGGTTCCAGTGATCCAGTCCAATAAATTACATTTCTATACTATGTAATTGCGCTTTCTGAAAATATGACATGATTTGTTTAATTAAAATGTTTAATTTGTATGATTGCAACAAAAACATATGTATATACAGAGACTATGCTATACTGATGATTTGCGCCATGCTGTTCCTCGTTAGTATTAAATGTTCACACTGGCATGCGCATGCCCAATGTACCTGGCTGGTCATGTAAACATTTCCACGTGACGTGTGTAGTATTAGAAAGAAGTCCTTTTATGGAGCTAAAACACTGGATGAAGGTTGTTTTAGTTTTTAACCCCAGTTTTAACAATACAACGTATAATGTAGATTTTTTAGTGTTCAACTCTCTTCACTGTTTTGAATGTGTTTTGTAGCCTGTTATTCAAATCACAACTGCCATAGGCATATGTTCGAACGGAACTGTAAACATTACACCAACTTGAACGCAGCCTTGTAATCGCCCCACGGCGCTTATTCTTATAATGTCACATTGGGTATGAAATAAAAAATGATCTTATTTACATACAAAACCGCATACTTGTGTGGTCTGTGGTGATAACTAGCTTGTTCTGGGTTTTAGTACTTATTTGTTATTAAAATCACCTCGTGCAATTCATTTTAACCATGCTCAGGGCACCAATTATCTGCTGTAGTCTTTGCACATGACTGATTATGTACAGTATGTGGTGGTGTTTCTGTATGTGCGTTGTTGCTAAGATACCTGAAAACGCAGAGCTAGGCCTTTTGAAATACTAATTTAAATGTGGAGTCAGCAATTGCAAACTAATAAATGTTTTGTAAAATTAAGAAAGATCAACTCATGGTCTTAGCTGTACTGTGTGAGGGCTGAAAATATAATCTGGTGATTCTACACCACAGCCACACATTATCCTAATATTATCGAGCACCCTATGGCACTGAAGGGAGAGTTGTTGTTTTTTTTTTTGATTGAGTTCAAATCTGCAATCTTTAGCGAAAATTACTGCTTTACCTTTGATTAAATAGGCAAATAAAGTATATAGGCTATAACCACAGGGCTCTGTTCTGTGGACAGCTTGACAAAAGCCATGCTTGGAAACCGTCCCTTAACAACCAAAGGAATCCTCCCTTTCATTTTCTATCTACAGTACAGTATGTCCAAAGAAGAAAAAGGCAGCCTGTGTATAGTACTGACAGCAAAAGGTAAACAATTACCAATCCCACATGAATGCTTCTGACACCAGACTGTCAGTCTAGTCACATCCAATAGGGAGAGAAACATGGAGCTTGTTGAAGCTTTCCAATCCAGCTAATTTCTTGCAGCTCACTCAAAATGTAATGTAACAGATACACCCCGCCCTCCCCATTCCTCCCCATCCCAGATTCTCTTGACGGCGGTCTGCTGGAACGACGTGTTGACTTGCATGCTAAGCCATGTATTGTTTTCACCATGTACTAACACTGGCCCCTGCTGCTGATGACATGTACAGCACGTCAAACCACCTTACATAAGTATGTCCTTTAATGTGTATTGGCATCAGTACAGTAGAGTCATTAAACATCAAACCAAAACAAACATCCCATTATATTTGCATTGTGTGATAATGTCTCTTTTACTATGTGTGTGTGTGTTGTGTATACCCTATTTTAATATTATATTTCATTAATAACTCTTAATTAACTTTATTAATAATTAACAGTTTTATAATAGCAACATACTGTAAGCCTACAGTTTCAGTTTAAGTATTAACAAGCAGTTAAGGGTGAACCTGCTCAAAAACACTGAGGTACAGGCGGGACATGTTGGTACTCGTACTCAAACCAAAACCAAAAACCTTTTGGCTGGGAGTTGGCCAGCTCCAAGGCCGGATTAGTACCCCCAGGGGCCCCAGGGCACTGAAGATAATGCCCCCCCCCCTCCCCTCCCTAACACCCACACCCAAAGGTGGCACCGTGGCAATAACAAAGCTATTGACAAACTGCAGGCACCTGATCCTGAACCTTCGCCCCAGCAGATAGACTCAAAACACACGATGCTAAGGCATACCATAATGATTTAAACGTTGAAACCATTATGCCTGTCCTGTTTTAATACACCAAGTAGGCTACAGCCATCTCAATCACAAATTGCCTTAAGGGTAGTGTATATGCCTACTAAGACCATGCAGATTTCAACAGGGGCAGATGCTCAAAATGGGTTATATAATAATGGTGCTAATGCTAAATAATGTCAGTACTACACCTATTCATAAGAATGTATTCCTATCACTATCACACTAGTAAACATCGTAAATAGCATTGTCCAACACTGAATCCACTTTAATTCACTTTGTTTTTCCAATGTTTTTAACTGTAAAGCACAGTGAGTTGCACATTGTGTATGAAAGGTGCTATACAAATACATGTTATTATTTTTATTTGTATTATTATTATTATTATTATATTATTTATAACAGTTAATTTCAAATGTAACTCGAGATATTATTCTGTACCGGTAACCCATATGGTTTCCTTCATTTGGCCACAAATTGATAGCCATTGGTATACCATGATCAATCTCTTAATTTGCAGATAGCCTATGCATATTATAGTTTTGAGTTGATGCATTTTAGAAGATGTAGGAATGCTTTGCAATGAAAACTGATGTCGCTCCACAGACTGTAGTGCTGACGAGTTTTGAACTGGACCAAAAATATTGAAAAACGCGTCCTGGCTGGATCGTAAAAAAAAGAGTTTTGTCCAACTTTTTTGTGTATGTTAGGCTACTTACCATTCACTGCCTGCCAATACATTAAGTGGCGTAATACTCACTGGACTGGCAAAATATCCGTAATAGCCCGCCGCAAGCAGGTTGTTCGAGGCTGACGGCTGCCTTGCCTGCCTGTCTAGTGGAAAGCAAGTGCAGTGATGACGCAGTGCATCAGCGTCATCAGAGTAGACAACTAGCCTGAAGTTGTGCTGCGCTGATAACACTGGTCTCCTCAGGTCCCTGGTTACTAGCTTGTTCGTCATCTTCCAAACCTTCTTCTCGTTGATTCTCCTGAGACGTTTTAAGAACGTTTCAATAGATGGGACGTCGTAATAAAGATAAAAATGCGTCTCATTTTTTCTCGTTTTCGGTTGCGTTTACACATTCATTTTGAACTACGACGACTACTCCCACAGTCTGCTTGATTCAGCGCGGGGTTATTTTAAGACGGTGCAGGGGCTGGCTGTTGCGTGCTTTCCACACCTGCGCTTGACAAATTATATAACTGTATTTAAACAAATATATATATCAGCATACTTTTTATTGGTTATACATAATGTCATTATCTGAAATCATATAGTCTTCCCTTCCTTGGTCCCCAAATGCGCATGGGCCCCTTGGCCTGTGCCCCCTGGGTTTACACCGCGTGTTCAACTCGCAAATCGCAGTCGCTGAAGAGCTGTCGCCAAGCCCTCTATAGTGTCCAAACCGCCAGCTCGGCGGGCGTGTCTTCGTGCCAGCGACAATAAACGTGAGCGTTTCAAATATGTCAACAGTGACATTAAGCCAAATCAAACGCACAAATGCTGTGCATTCCCGCAAAAATAAACATTTTGGAAATAAATGCTTGTGTATAAATACCGTACTTGGACCTTGTCAAGTATCACCTATTAAAGTTCTCAACTCAGATATGTCGCTGTCGCTGGGAGACTTTGTCGCTGATCGTAGATCCGCCCTCTGTCGCCGAGGTACGCTTGCGTCCGTTGGAAATGAATTGGAACGTGCCTCTTTGCGAGCTGAACACGTCGGCGGTGTGAACGCGGGGTAAGGCCTATTGGACAATCCAGGCGTGGCCACCGCCCTAACCAATAACCTATCCCGTCCCAACATAATTACATCATGCTATATGATTGGCCATGGGAATATGCCGCTCAAATCAACTATTGGCCTTTCAAATCGGATTACTGTACTTTACATGGGGTTTTCAAGTAAGCCTTTGGTGAGTAATGAAATCAATCAGCTGTAGAATTTGGATTTAGGAGGCATGAACTGTGAATGTGTACTGTATGCCTAATTCATTTTATTCCTTTGTACAGTCATTTTCATTCCTTGCCTCAGCCTTGACAGTAATAAGGAAGATGTGATTTTAGCACAAGAACTGTGGAACAATCCAAATCTGAACTGTGCTTTGAACTCGACTTCCATTCCTGTTTGGTTCACAAACCTACGCCATGCCCCATGCAGTGAGCACCTCACTTCCCAACAGCAATGGGAGTATAGATGGTAAACCTACCTTTAAATTTAACATGTTCCTGTGTGTTTCACTAGGCTATATAAAACACAGAGGCTGGAATTGCAATCAGCCTTTTTATATGGTTAAGTAAATGGGAAATAGTTTGGCTATAGCTAACAAAATAATGAATATGAGCTAGATGTTTGATTGCACGGCTGAAGAAGTGGAGCGCCATATAAGAAAGTGAAGGTTCGTTGACATGGATGCGGTTCATGGTAAATATGAGAGGACTCAGTGGAGAGATGTTTGGTGGATTGTTTTTAAGACCCCCACCATTGTCATGTGCTTTTCCTTGTCAAGAGCATCTTCCTGACCCACCGGGAGATATCCCTACCGAACATAAAGGAAGATGACACAGAGGTGATGCTTAGGACAGAAAACAAATAGTGTGGAGTCCGTACGCTTACATGGCCCTGTATGGCTGATTATAGATAGAGAAAGATATGAGGCATAAAGGTAGTGATGCCAGACAATACTCTGGGTCTCTCTACTAATAGCAAACTGCAACAACAGGCCTACTGTAATGTATGCCCTTGTGTAAATCACCTGTCATATCCTATAATTAAAAGAAAACGCTATTTACATACACACACACTGTATACTGTATACAAATACATATATGCCTACACACACACAAAATACATGCAATGTAGTTTGCTGCTACGATTAAATTTTTTGCACACTAAGAAAGTAAATAAATTGCATTTGCATATGACTTTTCAGAGTGCATCAGTTAAAGCAGAGTGCTTTAACACAGCACATCACAGCAGCATCTATAAATGTAATATAAAAGGCAATGAAAATGTCACAGGCACAAAACAAACAATAAAACTGAGTAGACACACCATGGTTATTAATTTTGATTTAGATTGCTGCAAATGGCATTCACTCAAAATGTATCTAGCAAGAAGCATAACTGTCCAGTCTCGAGAGAAAATCCATCCGGTTTTGATTTAGTTGAATTTACATCAGAACATAAGTCTTCAATTCAGAGGAGCCTTAAACTGGGGTTGTAGGCTACATTTTACAATGTATACACATTTACAAACCTACAATCCCATTTAATTTAAAACTATGGATTAGGGAATAATGTATAGCACATGCTATGAATTTACATTGGCTATACAGTGGGCTTCATCCTTTAAGGGTTTCTGCCAAAAGGAAAATAGTGGCATCAACAAAGAACCCCGATTCAGAAAGCAACGTCATTAAAATGTGTATGGGACCATCCTTTCCACTAGATGGTAGTCTATCTTTATATTCACATCCACTGGGACGGCTAAATGCATTCTGTAACGTAAACTACTCACCACGTGACCTTGGGACAGGCTATACAGTATGGTCTGCCGAATAAATAGCTTTTTGATTTCCATGTATTTGCCTAATTGTTTTAAATAATGGTTAGCCTATAGTCTACAGGCTACACTTTCAACTCTTGCTTTACAGTGTGAACAGGGCGAACATCTTAGAAACGGTTGAGGACAATTGGGTGTAGGCATATTCACACTTCTCGATTATTAATTCCATTAATGAGTGAGCTATGGTATCCTGTCAGTATACACATATTGGCCAGCGCCATCCGTTGGTGGTGATGGTCTAGCAATACTTTATTGATTAGCCCGGCATTATTCACGTTCAAAGCGCTGTGAGAGCTTCGGTTTTCTTGGGGGTCGCATTCAATGAACGATCGTCATAAAATATCCAATACAGATAACGCTGAGGGAAGGGTTTTCGCCGTAATAAAATACATTATAGTGCGAAATCCTAACGGGTGGGAACCCACAGTAGTAAGCCCCTTCCTGTTGATACTTAATGGAGGGCGTAGGCTAGCCTACAGCATAAGCACCTGTCACTGATAGCTTCAGGGAACAAACAGTGGTCTAATGTCTTCCTCACCTCTGACAGGTCTTCAAAGAGTATAGCAATAAATCATTTTTCTAAGCGTCAATTATTATACCATATCGTTATATTGCGCTACGGTTTACCTATCAAACAATAGATCGATAACACAAGCTACACATTTGCACAATGTATCTTTTTATTAGAAGTAGCCTAACATTTTCAACTAGTGTATGGGATCCCATTATCTAAATAATTAGCATCTTGGGATTTCATTTGCTTCACTTGAACGGGTAGATTTTAGGCTTAGAGGCTATTGACTGATTGGGCCATAAGACTAAATAGCCTGCTTAGTTTTACTTAAGCAATGTTAATAAATGCTGCGGTGACACCTCATGTCAAACTTATGTCTATGTGTAGTCTAATACGAATTGCTAATGTATAACACTGTCAACAACAGCTATGGACACTGGACCTATAGAGATATTGACGTATTGTTAATGGGCCGGTGCATTTACAAGTAGGCGTCCAATAATTTTCACACAGTTCATTAAAGTTGACAAATTGCTGGTTTAGCGGGATGTAACAATTCATCTGAATAGAAATTGCACTGGACACAGTGACACATAGGGGTAGAGCATGCAGCTGACGGACGCCGGACAACGCGCAATCGGAGGAGCACGGCTCAAATTCACTGATCAAGTCAATCTGATGTGTGGCCATCATAGCTACATACTTCGGGACATATGTGTGGCTGTAACTGCGCCACATTTGTAAAACATTTGAATTATTAAATGATCAGTGGTTATGGTTGTCTTACAGTCAAATCAAATACGCTCCTCTCATTCTATTTGAAAGGCAGCGCACTCTGTCAACTGACAATTTCCTAGTCTAAAGTCTAAACTTGCTTCATCAAAAAGCTTCTCGCAGGAGAAAACTCGTGTCCATATTCGGGAGTCACGGAGTCGCCAAGTAGGCATATACGCACAGGCTATATGAAACCAGAATGTTAAGGATAGTATATAAACAGTTCATGAAGGCCAAAAACACAAAAGCGTACAGTATGATTTGCACCTTCCCTTAAAGCTGTCTAGGTCTAAGCTCTATAAATAGCGAGCCCTGCATGCAGATGAGAGATAAAACACCTTGCGCCCAAATAAATTGACGGACTAAAGGGACAGCCCTGGACAGCCCTGACTGAGAAAATATGTTTGAGCGTTACTCGTGGCCTCTATACAACAGATGAATCAATGCCATTCATATTTTAACCTAAATGGGACGGGGGTTAGTTGCCCGGACGACTGCCTGTATGTCTACTTTAGGCTATAATAAAATCATAGACTGCCTGTATGTCTACTTTAGGCTATAATAAAATCATAGACCAAACTCACAATTGATAAGAGTAGGATTGCGAAGATTTTTTCTTTACTTTTCTCTAATAGAACTGCAGACACTGGGCCTGTAGTCTACAGTATATAGACAGTCAGTATCTTAATTTAAGTGGACCATAATGTTAATGACAAATGACAGATTTCATCCTATCTGTTTCTGCTGTTGCATTGTGTGCTTCAGTATGCCTATAGTGTGTCAAACATAGACACATATCTTTAGTTTTAAAATTAATCAATATAAAATAATTGTATTACTGAAATACTGAATATTCTAATCGGCAAATTATATGTCACAACAAGATATATAAACTACAAGTTGTTAATGACCTCAAATTGAATGCTGGTAAAATAATCTCATTCTACAAATCAAACATTCCGATGAGGAAGAAGGCAGTCTTTATCCGGGTAGCCGTTTTTTCAGTAGTGTCAGGCTTTCAAAATATGTTTTTAAATTTTTTTTCTACGTTGCATTCCACTCGCCGGCAGGTTTCCTAGTAGGCTACTACACATATTCCATTGATATGTGATTACCTACATAGGCCTATATAAAGTCTACTTTTTCTAAAGCATAAATCATTAGTCCTATGGCGATGCAAGTGCAATTCTATTTTTTTTTTTTAAAGATCCCAAGCTGCCATTTACCTTGCCATACCCAATTGACACCTATATGGACTGCCCACCATCGCTGCAGAGGTGACTGCAGACAAAACAAACGCAAATTGGTAATCTGGAAGCCAATTGTATTTCTTTCACTGGGGAGATGTTAAGGCCTATTCTGCCTAGTTTATGTGGCTTTTGTTTGTTGCAAAACGTGTTGCTTGGCGTCATCTCACAGTGTTCCTATAACTTCTTTTTCATTATCCTGTAAGAAGTATTTGAGTTGTATTGCTGAAATGTTAACAGCACTGCTATCAAAATGTTTTTTGATAAAACAAGGCATTGTCGATCCACTAATTGTACTGTGCACTTATAGATTACCTCCAGCATGACGTCATGGCCAGTGTACACACCCTGAGCTCTCCTCTAAGACGCATTTCATCACAGTATAGGGAACAGTCTGTTAGAGGTTATTCTAAGGACTTTTGCACTTCAAATTCATAGACAACGGAATATAGGAATATCTTTTTGGAGCTTTTTGGCAGCATCATTTTATAACGGCTGAAAAATTACAGCCCCTGGCTACAAGCAGCTGTTAAAGTTAGGTTGTTTGTTTATTTAACCAGAACTTATGTGTAGCTATTTATGAGCTAATTCACTAACTGTTCTGTACAGGTGCGCTATGTAGTTACAACGTTTTTTTCTGACACCTCCTGAGACCGGAGCAGAAACGTTGGATGGGACGATCCGAGTGAGCGGACAGATTGTTGTGGAAGTGGACAGCTCTTTGGGAGTCGGTTTTATTAACCCATAGGCTAGTTAATTTACCTAAGTGGCACATTTGCGTCGCCTTTAGTCTACGCTACTGGACCTCAACAGGAAAAGCTGGAAACCCGATATTTGCGTGGATCTACAGAATGCATACCCACTTACACCTAAATAATAATGTTCAATGTGAAACAACGCGGATCTGTCTGAGAAAACATTGAACGTTGGATATACGGGTTATAGACAAGCGCAATGTTTTTAGCAACATTTGTCATTACATTGTCCTTGCTGGGTAAGTCCTGCTTACATCTTCTGCATTTTGAAACTGTTTAGGATACTGCCGCATTTGCTGTTTAAATTAGTTAATAGCAGAGGCAATTACGCAAAACGCGCTTGTGCCAGGCAAATACGCAAAACGCGCTTGTGCCAAATGGTCAGTGCGCCGTGACGCATTGTTTCGAGACTTGAAAATGTATTTAATTTTGAAAATGTATTGCATTTATTTTGATGTACATGTTTCACAAACCACCAGTTACTTTGTAATGCTAGAACTATAGGTGTTTGAAATAGTTCTGTTCTTATTGCTTCAGTGACCGTTCAGAAAAATTACTATCAATTCAGTCAGTCGGCAACGGACCTTAACTGCTGTGACCTATAACTCCCAGATTCTATAGTCACAACAAAAATAGACGGCAGAGCCGCGTCCCGACCCGGCCAACTGGACTGCGTAAAGGCAAGTGAACAATGTTTGAAGGAGTACAGCTGCAGCACCAAGTACCGGACTATGAGGCAGTGCGTGGCGGGAAGACAGAGCAACTTCAGCGCGGTCACTGGCGCCGAGGCTCAGGGAGAGTGCCGGAGCGCAATAGATGCCGTGAAGCAGAGTCCTTTGTATAACTGCCGGTGTAGAAGGGGCATGAAGAAGGAGAAGAACTGTCTGCGCATCTTCTGGAGTTTATTCCAGAGTTTACAGGGTGAGTCAAATATCAGGCATCTTGAACAAACTGTAGACAGCAGCACACAATGACCACATCTCCAATACAGCCAGGGACAACCAAAAGTACAAACAATTTCCTCCATGTCCTATTCTGGAGGTACATTTTAATGTTCGGTGAAATGTTATTATTTCCTTGTTAGATCAATTGTGTTAAATCTACACTAGATGATTATTAGATTATTTTAGATCAAATAATCATACAGGTGCTAAATCAATAAGTATCTTATTAAAGCCTACAGAATGGTAACAAGTAGAGATGATAACAAAAGACAAATAAGAAAAGCGCACAGGCCCTTCTGAACATCCACACTTGTTACACTCAAGATAACAAAAAGATGGAAAGCGCATGAGAGACATGTTCCTGAGTCAGCATTGCTGATACACAGACGTTTATTTTTCAACCAGTTAAGAGCATATAGGCCTGCACAGAGGACGGAACAGGCATGCTTTTTGGTCTACTACTGCCTTTGAAGGAATAAAAATATGCTAAAATATGAAACATAAATACAAAAATTACACTAAATACACAATTTGTATACAGTGCACGTGCACATACCCATACCCACACTCACACACACACAGACCACAGACGTATGTGCCGCACACACAAGCATATTGATCTTTGTTACCGTATGCAGGTAATGATTTGCTGGAAGACTCACCATATGAACCAGTCAATAGCCGACTCTCCGATATCTTCAGACTGGCCCCCATTATATCAGGTAGGAACGTTTAAAGTTTAAGGTGGTGTATAATAATGTTGTTTTCAAACTTTTACGTCAAACTGAGCTCCAATCATCAACTTTGGCTTCAAATCTGTCTCCATTTGACAACAACCATTTTCTATTTCTATCATCTGTCATCCTGCGGCTTTCTGTGACTATTATCCATCACAAAGGCTTTTATCCACCATTATGACCCACCATACACAAAGCACAGTCATTTAGTATATTTCACTTTGCTTTCAATGTGAGGTCTGCGTGTGTTTTTTTCTCTCTCACTGCTGCAGTGTGCTGGAAATGGCAATTTGAATCAGGCATTCTTTTGCTATTTATAAATGACCCATCCTGTTAAAGTGCTGTCTGGGTACTTGTGGCACTTGAGCTATAGAAGTTGGCTAACGATGATTTACCTGGAGTGTCCACAGACAGTGTTCTGTGGATATAGATGACTGTTATGGTAGTGCTATTCCATTTACGACTCAACAGCAGAAGAGTACAGCATAAGAGTATAGAGTTGCATGTTCTCTCTTCCAAAAACATGCTAATTAGGCTAATTAGAGACTCCAAATAGTCCATAGGTGTGAAAGGTGTGTGAGTAATGGCCCCGGATGGACTGGTCATCCATCGAGACTGTCTCCCTGACTCAAGGCCAAGGACAGCTGTGATAAGCACCAACTCCCTATGGCACCAAACTGGAATTAGTGTTTGAGGTGAAAATGACAAAGAAACAATATACAAGAGGATGGTTCTAGAGTAAATGTGTAGTCATTAACTCATTCTCAATTTAATATGTCAAATCACTTCTACAACCCCACCTGGGCCAGAGAGAAAAGCCCCAAAACCTCCAATAAGGTGAACTGTCTAACCTGAACCTGATTAGCCTGGTATATGGAAATAGAAAAGGAGGGTTGTTTAAAATTGAAGTACTGTCATCCAATTCTAAGACTCCTTGGTTTGAGGAAGAATTATAGAACCTACAGTAAAATATAGTGGTATTCTATTAACTTTATTTTATTATAGTCTTCAATCAATATAGATATAAAAACGTACTGGATATTTATTTTGAATAACATTAAATTGTGTTTTCAATATCCATATTGTATTACATATTCAATTAAACTTTCAATAATACCTCTCAAACATCGTTTTAAATATTACTGCAGAAAAATCTAAAAGAATCAGTGAAACGTAGAGCTCGCAAGGTCAAAAAACAAATGTTAATTGGAACATTGGCAATGGTAATAAAATGTACAAATCCAAAATAATCCTTCATTATTTTTTTTCTTGCATTCTTCTATAATAGTCAATTGAGTCATCAGCACTCTTCCCCCACCATTCTAAGAAAGGTTACCTGCCGGCTTCATGCATAATTTCCCCCAGTGCAAGACAACAAGGCAACAGCAAGACAAATAGGGGTTTGGGGAGGCCTCGGGGTTTGAGTCACTGTTTAATGTATAGCAGTCCAAGCAGCCCAAGGTAACCAGGACGAGGAAAAATCCACTTAACAGGATTGATTATCAGGGATCCATTTGCCATAAAGTGACCTCATTCATGATCTGTAACTAAACCAAACCCTGGGAAAGCAGAGCTAAAAAAACGTACAATATATTAAGCTCAAGTCTGCTGTATCCAACAAAACACAGGGTATGGCGCCGTCAACTCTAAATAGGTTTTCACATTTATGCAGTTTAAAGCATACCAACTTTGAAAGTAATGTTTACATGTTTAAACAGCTAGCTCTTCATACAGTATGTACTTTACGTATGTACTTTACATACAGTATGTAGGTATATGATGCTTGAATGGGTACTTAAAATCCGTGCATTAATCAAACACCCAAATTCAATTTTGTTTTAAAATAGGTTTGTCCTCTTTGTTTACAACACTGCATTTGTCAGTCAGTCGCTTGTCTTGATCTACAATCTGTGGAGAAAGCCTCTGCCATGATGTGTTTATAACATGCTTAAACCAAACTGAAAGGCACGTGACACCCGCTCCAATAACCATAGAACGCATTCTACAGGAAGAGCTGAAATGAAATGCCACATCATTTTTAAATCAATAGACAAATGGCCTTGAGAGACGTAACATGATGCTGCATATTGAGGTAAAGGTGGAACTGACTACATTACTTTCCTCTGCATGTGTTGACCTAGAAAGGAGCACAGATGAGGTTTTGACTAAGGTACAATAAAATGTAAACCTTTTTGGTTACGTTAATAAGATGGCCATTCAGATCAGATAACAGGAGCAGTGATTAATTTCTACAGATGTTACAGTAAGATAAATATGCATGTATGTAAGCTATGCAGAGGTTTAGTTGAACTATTAGGCCTATACTCTTTAATCTATCTTAGTTATAATACTGCAACTTAAGAAACTGTAATGTGATTCTGACAAACCTATATTATGTTGGGCCTTGCCATTAATATATGGCACTTATACAATTACTCTAAATTAGATTAGAAGGGCACTACAGCAATTAACTTTTGAACAATAGATCATCTTGCCATGTTTCATCTGCTATAAGATTTTTTTCGAAGCCAGTAGGCCTGAAGGAAATACTTTGTCATGATAACTGAAGGTTAAATCAGAAAAATGACCGCAGTACTAACTTTATGAGATCCGGGTTCACAAAGGGCACAGTTGAGGCATGCGTCTGTACAAGAGGGTGTAGCTTAGGAGCTTTGTACACCTGTGTCAGTTTTGAATTTCACACAAGCCATTGTAAAGTAGCAGATGTGCTGCTGTGAAAACCCCATCTGTGTGAATTGTGAAAAAGTGATGTGTAGGGAAAAAAGGACCCCCAGATTTCTACAGACCCAGCAAGCAGCCTACAGCAAAGATTTTAGGACCCTAATCATCAGCTCTTATAGCTCTCCAGTTTCGGGTGGATAAATGTCAGAATCTCCCGATCCTACCATGCCAGTCCTGAAGCTGCTACGCTCACAAAGGGAAACTCTAGCACCGGGTCTGACAGTGAGCCAAGACCCTCTGCTTTCTACTTCTACTGAAATTTTTCATAGTGCCAAGCCAGTCTATCACGGTAGCCCCTTGGGAGGTCTATTGAGACCTGAGTAAACAAGAAAGAGAGAGAGAGAGAGAGAGTGAGTGAGTGAGAGAGAGAGAGAGAGAGAGAGAAAGAGAGAGAGAGAGAGAAGTTGGGGCATGTGGACTGCAAAATGGACCTCACTGGTCAAAAGGGTAATTCAGAGGTTGCTGCTGCCTGAAGCAACAAGTTAATCCTCGTGGTATTTGTCTTCTTGGTCTGTTCTGACCCTGACCTGTGTGTGTCTGTGTGTACGTGGGGAGTTAGCTGCTTCTGTTGAGCAGCTCAGCAGTATACTCTAGGCCTATACGCAGTGCAATATGGCTAATGGATGCCCAGTGTGAGGAGGGCCGTTAAGATTTGCTATTCCCATTTGAATTAATCAATCAACTAATCCTAATACTGTATCAAAAAAATAGTTTGAACACTGTAGAGCAAATGCTATACATTTTTCTAAATTGTGCATTACAAATTGAACACATTTCTGTATTTAGTTTGTACCTATATATTAGCATATATTGTGCTGACAGAATGCTCAGATTATTAACATAAAGTAGATGTTTTATAAGAACTGAATATTGAAGACATTCATTTCATTTTGTGCTCAACATATGACCAAATACTTCTCTCGACGTCCGTCACTAGTATATGTAAAGATTCTGAACATGCACATTATTGTCTTATGTTTCTATCGTGCATCCCCAGTCCAGAATACACAATAACAATACATAACGGTTTTAGAGGTACGAGTTTTGCAGCAGTCACCAATAGGAAATGGGCATTTTGGACAAAAAAACTGTATATGTATTTTTGGCTGCAGTACCAGCACTGGACACCACACTGTACCAGTCTAGGAGCAATATCAATTTCAAGCTCCTGTAGGTGCTTGCCTGCTTGGATTGCAGTGCACTGTAACGTAACAATATGCTTGATCCATTTTAGGGAGAAAATAATCAACAAGCAATATCCTGCAATTGGAATGGTATTGTGACCCTTTGAATCAATATACAATCATATACTACCCGATACCCATCCATTCACTGTGTGACTGTGGTTGGTGTTTGAATTATTATGCCACCTGAAAAGTGAGGTAGTCTATTGTATATTGTCTTGTTATGGACGACACTTAGGGCCCTATTTTACAACCGGCACAATGCGGCGCAAAGCGGGAATGCAAGTGTCTTTGCTAGTTCCAGACCGACGCAGTTGTAATTTTCCCGTCCACACACTGACTGTTTATCTGCTGTTAAAATGGCAAACGAGGATTTGGAAACGCCCTAAATCCAATTTGGGCCTTTAGATCGTGCGCGTAGATCGTTAAAATAGGGCCCTTAGTGTTAGACAGTGTGCTTGGTACTCATTTGGTGCCTCTGTAATTTGCTTCTATTTTCTTTTTCCTTATAGAGATGCATGTAAAACTCCTAATGACTCCTTTAGCACAGGGCAGTTTTAAGCCATGTAAGCCAATGACCTAGAGACACTTTGAATTTGCTCCTGGGTAATAGCATAGAAAGTCAATTTTCTCAAAAATAAGTACAGCTCAGAGGAAGACCAAGGAAAAACGAAGGTTGTTATTTGTTTGAAAATCAAACTATATGTAGCATTTTCCTTTCTTCCAGTAATATATTTCCCGTTGATTGGTGTATTTGAATGTTAATTTATCAGAGATAAGATCACATTTCTTTTAGATGTTGAGGTCCTTTTTATGTCAGTGCAGTAACATTAAAACATTAATATCAGACTGTTAAGGTACATGCTTATGTTTTTCATGAGCTCTAGGTGAAACTGTGATACTTTAAATAGTACTGTCACGGTGCACAGAGGTGTGGACCGAAACGCGAGACACGTAGATTAAATGAAACAAGGTTTATTTCAACATAACAAAAGGGCAGTAATACAGCAGCACATTAACAGTTACATTTACACAACGTTAACAATGACCGACAAAGACCAATATACACGCGAGGGTTTATATACACAAAAGAGAAGACAGACCATTGGACAAGATCTAAGAGTAACAGGTGCATCACATCAGACAAGATTAGTCAGACACATGCAGGTGGAATCAAGGAGACTGGGTAAACACCAGACAGGAAATGACAGGGAAACAGGCCTGAAACACAAGGTAAACACAGGGCAGGGAGGGACAGAGAAACAGGCCTGAAACACAAGGGAAACACATGGCAGAGAGTGACAGGGAAACAGGCCTGAAACACAAGGGAAACACATGGCAGGGAGTGATGGGGAAACAGGCCAGAAACACAAGGTAAACACATGGCAGGGAGTGACAGGTAAACAGGCCTGAAACACAAGGTAAACACAGGGCAGGGAGTGATGGGGAAACAGGCCTGAAACACAAGGTAAACACATGGCAGGGAGTGACGGGGAAACAGGCCTGAAACACAAGGTAAACACAGGGCAGAGAGTGACATGGAAACAGGCCTGAAACACAAGGTAAACACAGGCAGGGAGTGACAGGGAAACAGGCCTGAAACACAAGGTAAACACAGGGCAGGGAGTGACAGGGAAACAGGCCTGAA